>ML411869.1:0-48621 GCA_005239525.1 Nicotiana knightiana | reverse complement strand
TGTTGCTAAATCAAGTTTCTCAAGATTTTGAATATCAATTTGGTGATGTTTAACTAATTCTACAATCAATAATAATAAACTAGCAACTAACTAACAATTTAATGTAACAATGATAATAAAGGGTCTACGGTTATGGTTTCCCCCGTTGGTGAGTTCTTCTTTGGATATGTCTTATAGTTTAATTGGCTATCTCTGTCAATCATGAACGCTCTAACTATCATAAATCTCTCTCAAGTAATTATGATAATTTACTAAACGCACTCTCTCAAGTTACGCTAGCTAGATCGCAATACAGTTCACTTTAGATTGCACCCGAGGTATCGTTATCTCTAATCTAACCTCTAAACCCTTGGTTATGACTTTCTTCTATACTCCGGGAGTGGTGTTTTTCAAGAAACTACCTAAATATGCACTCTTTCTCAAGTAGATACATAATAAATAGGAATATTTAATCAAGGGCCCTTTCAATCAACTATAATGAGAACGCAGTTGAACAAAAAGAGATTAATCACCCAAAATATATTAATATCACAATGAATTCATCCCCAACGGGTTCTACCAAAACCCTAGACTAAAGAATTTAGCTACTCATGTTATTGAGAATCAAAACTAAAATAAATTGCATAATTGAAATACAAAGTAATGAATACTAGATGTAGAAATCAATGTTTGTCACTTCTATGGTGTTTTCTTGTTGAATCCTTCCGAATCTCCTCCGTCTTCTCCAGTTGTTTTGTTTGGTGTCTATTTATATGTTTAGGGCGAACCCTAACCATGTAGGAGACTTCTATTTCGACCGGGAAACACTTAACTCGTCAAAACTCGGATTTGGCCGAAACTGGGGACCCTAGGCGTTTGGGCTCTAACGCACCCCTAAGGCCAGGGCAGGCCTAGTGTTTGGGCCCTAACTCCCCCCTAACGCCAGAGGCTGCCTGGCCTTATGGGGTAAACGCCCCCCTAACGCCAGGTAGGTTCAGGCTTTAGGGGGCAAACGCCCGGCTATCGCCCGGGTGTCTCCTTTTGCATATTTTCAACGTATTTGCATCCCTTTAGCTCCGTTTCCATCTCCAATTCACCTACACATAAAATAAACTCTGTTAAGCACATAACAAGTGTATTTTTATCATTAATGCACCTCAAATGTACGGTATATTACATATTAAACTATGCATTTTAGTCTCGCATCATGCAGCAGGTATTTCTTCTCAGCGATCGCGTGAGAGTAATCGCGATCGCGTAGCAAAAGTTGAGGCATGCATGATTTTACTCTCTACGATCACATGAGTGTGTTCGCGATCGCAGAGTTTGGGCAGCTTAGTCACTGCGATCGCGTGGGTGACTTCGCGTTCGCGTAGAAGATGCTAGGCGTCAGGTGTTGAGCGTATCTATACGCGGTCGCGTGAAGCCAACTGCGATCGCGTAGGTTGAGTTGGTTGAGGTCAACTATCGTGAGCAGGATCTTGTGTTCCCATAGAAGGAATTTTGGGGGCGTGTTAGTTACTCTCTGCGATCGCGACTGGAAGTCCGCGATCGCGATGAAGGAAATTGGCCTGGGCAGATTCTTTTAAGTTCAAAAAATGTGAGTTTAGTCCATATTTTCAAAAACCCATTAGAGAGCTCAGGAGAAGGTGCAATTTGAAGGGATTTTCAGTGGGATTCTTGTGGTAAGTGTTCTTCAATCACTTTTGGCCTAATTTCATGAATTAGTCTTGATTTTTATCATGTAATTTGAGGAATCGAAGTGTAAATTGGGGAAAAATGGTAGGAAAAATTGGGAAATTCTTTTGATGATTTGAATGGGTATTTGAGGTCGGATTTTGGTAAATTTGACATGGGTAGACTCGCGGGAGGATAAGGATTCCAGTTTTGTCAATTTTATCTGATTCCGAGACGTGGGCCTGGGGGTCGAGTTTGGCCAACTTCAGAATTTTGAGTAATTTTGATAAACTTCGATTGGGTTTCGTTCCTTGGCATATTATAATGGTATAAATCTGATTTTTGGTAGATTTAGAGCACTTGGAGGCTGAATGTAGAGGCAAAGGCACTGCGGAGTAGTATTTTAGTCGGTTTTGAGGTAAGTAACGTTTCCAAACTTGGTTCTGAGTGTTCGAAACCCCGAACTACTTGTTATGTGATTAGAATTGGTGACACACATGCCAAGTGAGGGGCGTACGGGCGTGCACTGTGAGATTTGTGACCTGGTTCATCCCATGGCACCGCTTAGCGATTATTCCCTAATGATATATGTGCTTCTATTAATGTGGTAATTGAGAACATGTTAGAAATCATGCTAAGTATAAATTTTAGGCTTCACGCCGAAAATGCTGAGACCCGAGTGGTCGTATATTACTGTCTCATTTTGTGATTATTTGATTTCATATACTGAGTCCTGTTATAGCATATCACTTCATACCTCAGTCTCAGTATTGTTAATTATATGCATACTTATCATTGTTTCGGGCTGATGGATGCATCTGTGATCCAAGTGAGTGAGACTGAAGAGTAATGACTGAGTGAGGCCGAGAGCATGTTATTGAGACAGTTATGAGATCGGACTGCACACTGTAGCGATACTTAAATCATGCCTTCGTTGGCTTGATATAGCGCTTGGGCTACTAGGGCCCCTCCGGAGTCTTTACACCCCCAGTGAGCGCATTGATGTTGAGGGATGGATTTTCTCTGGGCATGGATCGTGTTCGAAGTGGATGTTATGGGAGGGATGGATCGTCCCTGGACATGGATCTTGTTCGAGTGTTGTATTCCGGAGATGGACTTTCTCTGTGGGGTTGGATTGTCCTTTTTCCTCAATACTGAGTGACTACCGTAACCGATTATGTACATTCTGAGATGGACTTTCCTTGGGTCTGAGAGCCATATACGGTACTGAGTGGACTGTTGTGTAAGGGTTGTGAGCACTATGTGCATATCCACACTGGTTTCATACATTTTTTTTCTTTATGATGGCATGTAGAGTATACTAGCATACCCTGCATATTTACTCATTCTGATAAACTGTTAGCATGTCTAATTTATGTATATTGTCTATTGTAAATTCTGAGGTTTAGTCTGTCACTACCTCTCAGCCTATATTTTGGGTTCGTTACTTCTGAGTTGGTGTACTCACGTTACCCCCTGCACCTTGTGTGCATATCCAGGTACACCAGGACCCGATAGTGGATACTGAGCCGCTGTCAGAGTTTCATTGGAGTTGTCGAGGTAGCAGCTGGAGATCGCGACCTTGTCTTCTCTTTCTTATTCTACCTGTTGTTCTTTATTTTGAAACTATATTGTCCATTTCTCCTTTTCCTTGCTTTATGTTATAGTAGCTCATGACTGAGTGACACTGGATCCGGGGTTGGAGTTTTAAAATTTTGTTTCAAATATTGTTTTAAACTTCAGATTATTAGTATTATCAATAAATTCGTTTAAAATTATACTTTTACTAGAAATTGAATTTAGCTTAGATAAAATGGGTAGCTTGCCTAGTTCTACGACAGGCACCATCACGACCCCGAAATCGGGTCGTGACAAGTTGGTATCAGAGCTCTAGGTTAAATAGGTCTCACCAGTCATGAGCAGGTTTAGTAGAGTCTTGCGGATCGGTACAGAGACGTCTGTACTTATCTTCGAGAGGCTACATAACCCTTAGGAAAAATCCCACATTATTGAATTCTGTCGTGCGACTTTGTTGATTTCTGGAACTAAACTTCTATTATTTTCATTCTCTCACAAATGGTGAGGACTCGTGCTACCGATCGTGGTGATCAGACACCAGCAGGACCAGCTGGAGGTCGAGGCCGTGGCAGAGGGAGGGGTGTAACCCGCTCAGCATCCGGGACAGTACTTGTGGACCCTCCTACTATTCAGGACCAGGTTTCCGTCGTTGAGGTTCCAGCGGGACAGGCTCAGGCACCGGCAGTGCCTATTGTGATTCGGGGTCTTCAGGAGACCCTTGCTCAGATTCTGACTGTGTGCACCAGTCTTGGACAGGCAGTTGCAATGTCTACTATTGCCGCTACTTCTTAGGCCAAGGGAGGCATTTAGATTCTAGCTGCCCGGACACTTGAGTAGGTTACTCAGGGGCTTCAGACACCGGGGACTGTTCCAGCCCAGCCGGTTTCCCCAGCCTAGGAGTTTGTGGTCCCAGCTTTGGCAGATGACGAGAAGAGCAGGTTAGAGAGGTTTAATAGACTTCAGCCTCCGATTTTTAGTGTTACTGAGGGCGAGGATGCCCAGGGCTATTTGGACAAGTGTTAGAGGATCCTTCGCATAGCAGGGATACTGGAGGCTAGTGGGGTCCCGTTTACCACCTTCCAGTTTGCAGGAGCTGCACTCGCTTTGTGGGAGGCCTATGAGAGGCGTAGACCTGCTGATGCAGTGCCCCTTACCTGGCGTCAGTTCTCCATTCTGTTCCTGGAAAAGTATATACCGCAGTCCTGCAGGGAGGAGCTGAGCAGGGAGTTCGAGCAGTTGCGCCAGGAGGACATGACCGTGATGCAGTATGAGATGAGCTTCTCCAAGTTGGCCCGTCATGCTACTTGGCTAGTTCCTACGGATAGGGAGAGGATCAAGAGGTTCGTTGATGGCCTCACTTATCGGCTTCATATTTTTCTAACCAGGGAAAGGGTATATGGCGCTTCTTTTGAGGAGGTGGTTGACATTGCCAGAGAGATTGAGTCGGTTCACCACTAGGAGAGAATCGAGAGGGAGGCCAAGAGGTCTCGAGGATCTAGGAGTTTTGGTAGGGTTCCTTCAGGGGGCAGCCTCAGCTCGGCAGAGGTTGTCCATTCAGGCAGGCTCAACTAGGTCGCTCAGGTTATCATGGTGGATCACAGTTCGCATCAGATGCACCCATCTTTCAGTGCCCTGCCAGCTCAGAGTTCATCTTGGACACCATTGGTTCAGAGTTAAACTATGCCTGGTTCTTCTAGTGGTTATCATGGTGCTAGGGGTTCCCTTCAGTCCCCAGTGCCATTATCCGAGAGGGGTTGCTTTGAGTGTGGAGATGTGGGCCATATAAAGAGGTTTTGTCCCCATCTTGCGAGAGGTACTTATCAGCAGAGATGTCAGCCCGCGGCTTCAGACCCAGTAGCTACATCGCCCGCCCAGGCAGCTAGAGGTGGGGGTCAGGCAGGTAGGGGTCGCCCTAGAGGGGGAGGTCGACCCAGTAGTGATTAGGCCCGATTTTATGCACTTTCAGCCAAACCGGATGCGATGGCTTCAGATGCCGTGATCCCAGGTATTGTTTCAGTCTGTCACGAGAAGCTTCAGTTTTTATTTGATTCCGATTTTTTATATTTACATGTTCATCATATTTTATCCCATTCTCTGGATATATCCTGTGAATCTTTTGTTATATCTGTTCATGTGCTCGCCCTTGTGGGTGATGTTGTTGTTACAGACCGCGTGTGTCGGTCGTGTGTGTTTCCTATTGGGGTTCTGGAGACCTGGGTGGATGTGCCATTTCTGAGTATGGTCTGTTTCGACGTAGTTTGATCTGATAGATGATGATACTTTTAGGTATTACTTGATGTAGGTGTTTTGCACCGAATTAGATTGTTTGACTCCGTAGAGCTATTGTGAGGGTGTTAGTTAATGGTTATTGGGTTGATCTGTGCTCTGGGATGGTCTAGGGGTTACCCTTCCATGCTTCGGGGAGCGGCAATTCATTGGTTTTAGGCACACATGGTGCGGTTTTGTTGTGGTCTTCTAGAGGAGTTGATCAAGGTAAATTAGATGAGTATCATAGAGTTTGGATGTATGAGTTGTGTTCTTTCAGATTCGTTTGATTTGATTCGGCTGTGTGTGAGGAATTATTAGCATTGCATTGTGGTATCACTCGTTAATAAAGAGAGACGGGTCTCTGTTCGATGTCGGGTTTATTACCGGCCTTTGGGTGGCTTGGGCGTCTGTTGTGATTTGAGATTATGATTAGGAGTGTTCGAGATAGGTGATATACTATGTGACGTCGTCTTGAGTTATGACTCTGGTTGGGTACAACATGTTCAGGCATATACGGTGTGTGGAGGCGTGATTCTAATCTTGTAGATAAGTTTTGACGTGGAATTTGGGTTCTAAGGCGTAGGGATTAGGTTGGATATAGTGGCATTCGAATGTATGGTGTTATTAGATCGATGCGGGGTAGGGTGACGTGGGGTCACCCCCGGGTATGTGCATGGTAAGGTTATTCGGCAGTCTGATGGATTTTGGAACAACTCTTGGCACGTTCGAGGATGAACGTTTGTTTAAGAGGGGGAGAATGTAATGACCCGGCCGGTCATTCCGAGAGTTTAGCCCGTTTCCCCCATTTCTGCTTCATCGCTTGTGTGGTTCATCTCTTTTGTGTGGTGTTGGATTGGTTGACTCGGGTTTAGAGTGGTCATGGTGAGAAATGAGACACTTAGTCTCGTAAGTTGGCCTTATAGTTAGAAAAGCTAGCCGGAAATTGACTATTGGGTAAACGACCTCAGAATGTGGATTTTTTTATCTCGGATAGCTTCGTTAGGTGATTTGGGACATAAGAGTGTGTTCGCAATGAAGTTTTGATGTCCGGTGTAGAATTAGGCTTGAATTGGCAAAAGTTAGTTTTTGGCGATTTCCAGTCGGCAGTGAAAAATAGGCTATCGGGGTCGGAATGAAATTCTGGAAGTTGAAGTAGGTTCGTAATGTCATTTTGGATATGTGTGCAAAATTTCAGGTCAATCATATGTGTTTTGGATGGCTTCGGCATTCTTGGTGGAATTTCGAAATATCAAAGTTCATAAGCTTGAATTTGATGTGATTTTGGTGTTTTTTGGCGTTGTTTTAGGTGTTTCTAGGGCTCAACTAAGTTTGGATGATGTTATGGGGTGTGTTGGTATGTTTGGTTGAGGTCCCAAGGGCCTCGGGTGTGTTTCGGGTGCTCAAACGGTCATTTTTTGGGCCTTAGGAGTTGCTGGTTTTCTGGTTTTTATGCAACAGGTATTTCTTCTCTGCGATTGCGTGAGAGAAATTGCGATCGCGATCACGTAGCACAAGTTGAGGCATGAAGGATTTTAATCTCTGCGATCGCATGAGAGTGTTCTCGATCGCAGATTTTGGGCAGCTTAGTCACTGCGATCGTGTGGTTGACTTCGCGTTCGCGTAGAAGAAGCTACGCGTCAGGTGTTGAGCGTATCTCTACGTGGTCGTGTGATGCCAACCACGATCGCATAGGTTGAGTTGGTTGAGGTCCGCGATCGTGAGCAAGATCCTATGTTCGCGTAGAAGGAATTCTGGGGGCGTGTTAAATACTCTCTGCGATCGCGATGAAGGAAATTGGCCTGGGCAGATTCTTTTAAGTTCAAAAACGAGCGTTTAGTCAATATTTTCAAAAATCCATTAGAGAGCTTGGGAGAAGGTGGAATTTGAAGGAATTTTCAGTGGGATTCTTGTGGTAAGTGTTCTTCAATCACTTTTGGCCTAATTTCATGAATTAGTCTTGATTTTTATCATGTAATTTGAGGAATCAAAGTGGAAATTGGGGGAAAATGGTAGGAAAATTTGGGAAATTCTTTTGATTATTTGAATGGGTATTTGAGGTCAGATTTTGGAAAATTTGATATGGGTAGACTCGTGGGAGGATAAGGATTCTAGTTTTGTAAATTTTATCTGATTCCGAGACATGGGCCCGGGGTCGGGTTTGTACAACTTCGGAAGTTTTGAGTAATTTTGATAAACTTCGATTGGGTTTCGTTCCTTGGCATATTATAATGGTACAAATATTATTTTTGGTAGATTTGGAGCACTTGGAGGCCGAATCTAGAGGCAAAGGCACTACAGCGTAGTATTTTAGTCGGTTTTGAGGTAAGTAACGTTTCCAAACTTGGTTCTGAGGGTTCGAAACCCTGAACTACTTGTTATGTGATTAGAATTGGTGACGCACATGCCAAGTGACGGGCGTGCGGGAATGCACTGTGAGATTTGTGACCTGGTTCATCCCATGGCACCGCTTAATGATTATTCCCTGATGATATATGTGGTACAACCTACATTTAAACATAGACCTATAAGTTTTGAATATTTTTAAAAGTCATATATACCTCAAAGAATGGACGTATTAAATATAGTATAGATATATACCATAAAATGTTTTTACATATACAACAGTAAACTTTTATTTAGCTTTCAGAATCATCATCTATATTGAATACAAACAAATATGTACGTATAAAATACAATGAAATACAAACATATATGTAGATATAAAATAACAAAACATACAATGATATACAATGAAATATATTTAATACAGTGGAATACCGTCTACATTTAGGTAGGCAGAATATTAAAGATGATGATATTTTAACTGATAAATATAGTGGTATACAGTAACATATAGACTATCTGCTTAGGAAATGCATATGATTAGAAACAAAACCATTGAATTCAACCAATGAAATGCAAATGTATAAATAAGTAATGTATACATGTAATGATAAGTTTTTTAAGCATTTCATAAAACATAAAACATGCACAACTGCTATAATACAATGAGCATGCCATATGTGAATAGTAGAAATTGTATCAGAAATAAATACATGTTGTACCAGGGCTAAATACATGATACAATGACTTAAAAAAAACTTACAGTCATACGTGTAGACATTGCCTCATTCAAAGTAAGCATCTCCTGGTATTTTTTCCAAGTGTTTTGTACGTGTGTGAAGCTTCTTTCCGATTGCTGCAATTCCAACGTCCAAACATCTTCCTAACTTCTTCGAGGAAGTCGTATATTAGCAATTCTCTTGCTGAGAAAAATGCGACATTGATTGACTCAACAATATTTGACGTCATGGTCCATCTCCTGTTAACAGGTGCATACAACCTAGCCCATTTTTCGTATCCAGCTAATTCCAAGTATTCTTTCACCCTAATATCTACCTTCTCCACTTTCTCCATTAGACTATAAAATTCAGCCTATGTGTATGCTTTTGACATAGAGAAGTATATCTCGCTCAACTTTGAATTACTCTTTTTGAATTTTTTATATACAATGTTCCATAGATGCCATATACAAGAAAAATGTGGTACCGTTGGATACACTCTTGATACAGATTTGATAATGCTCTCATTCCTATCTGAAATGATGCACATGTTTTCCCTCTTACCATACGTTTCCTTGAATTGATCAAAGAACCACGACCAAGCAACATCGTTCTCTGAATCAACAACACCATATGCTAGTGGCATTATATGACCTGTAAACACAATTGCATATATATTTAAAAAATGTATTTCAATCTTTATTAGGCAGTAAAATTAACAAATTTTATTATAATCCCCATACTCATCTGAACCATCCAACGTGCTAGCCGAGACGAATGTCCTGGTGTATGCCAATTTTAGGTGGCTGCCATCCAACACCACAATGAGTCTACAATGATCAAACCCCTTTATAAAGAATACAAAGTTATATACACATACATGAACTCATTTTTTGGCGATTTTACCATTCTAATGTGCGAACCAGGATATGTCATATTGTCACGACCCGAATTTCCCACCGTATGAACCGTGACGGCGCCTAACATCGAACCCTCTAGGAAAGCCAACGATAATATTTATTTACCTTATTCATTTATTCTTAACGGATAACAGGTGATGCACAAATCAGCATAAATAAAAGTACGAAATAAAACAAAGTGTAACAACTCGATTATATGCCATTACAAAATTCATAATACTAAACCCAGAATTTGGTGTCACAACTTCACGGACTGTCTATGAATACTACATATAAAGGTATGAACAAAATAAATACATATGTCTCAGAATAAAGAAAAACAAAATGTAAATAAGGTAGGAGGGGACGCCAAGTCCTGCGGACGCCTGCAGGATTACCTCAGAATCACCAAATGGACTGAAGGTAGCCTCCTCACTCTAAGGTCTGTAGGTTCATGTACCGGGATCTGCACAAAAGTGCAAAGTGTAGCGTCAATACAACCGACCTCATGTACTGAGTAGCCTAACCTCGGCGAAGTAGTGACGAGGCTAGGACACGACAACCAAGTATAACTGTGCAGTTTAATCAAATACGTAGAAAATAATAACAACAAGAAATAAGCAGCTAAATACAAAGAAAGGGGGAACATGCTGAGGGGAGGAAATATCAAATGATGGAAATAACGTAGTAAATCAACAAATTATATATCAATTTAAACAACAGAAGTAACAACACAAAACAAGCGCACGACATCACCCTTCGTGCTTTTACTCTCATCCTCACCAAATAATAAATATAATGCACGGAATCACCCTTCATGATTTTACTCTCATACTCAGAATAAATCAATATAAATGGCACGGCATCACCCTTCGTGCTTTTAATATCATAATACGGCACGGCATCACCCTTCGTGCTTTTAATATCATAATCTGGCACGACATCACCCTTCGTGATTTTACCCTCTCTCACAATATCATACACGGTATCACCCTTCATGCTTTACACTCTTCCTCACCCAAAAAAATCAATAACAACAATCTGGCAAGGAAATCAACAATACAAACCACGATAATAAAGCCATAACGTCCCGGCAAGGGAGTCAACAGTAGAATCAATATCATCCTCGCAAGGGAAAACAACTATAGCGAATCTCACCTAGTTACTCAATTTCACGTAGTAATTCTCAACTTGAACCAATACTCAACAATGATCAATACCAAGGAAAAATTCTACCAACATGAATAATCATCAAATTAAACTCGAGTAATGTTTAATGAAAAAATCACATAAACTTCAATATTCGATTCACGGGCATACTTGACACCAACGTATAGATACTCGTCACCACACCTATATGTTGAACATATCACTAACACATAGCAAATAAGATACAATACCTATTCCCTCAAGCTAAGGTTAAGACAAACACTTACCTCGAATTCCACGACCAAACTCAAGACTCAATTACCGCTTTCCCTTTAGGATTCACCTCCAATTCAATTATATCTAGACATAATCATCTTAATAATATCAATAAATTCTAAATAATTCAAACCCAATGCCTAATTATAAGTTTTCTATCATTCTTCCCAAAAAGTCAAAAATCGACCCCGGGCCCGCTTGTTCAAAACATGAGGTTCGGACCAAAACCAGATCACCCATACACCCACGAGCCCAAATATATAATTAGTTTCGGAATCCGTCCCCAAATCGAGGTCTAAATTTCCAAATTTGTAAAATCCCTAATTCTCCTAAAATCCCTAATTTCTACCCTTCAAGAACAACATTTAGGCCTAGAAATCTAATGGGTGTTAATGGAAAATGAAGAAAATGAGTTTAAGAAGACAAACCTAGAATTTGTTGGTGAAATCCCTCTTCAAAAATCTCCCCTAAGCTTCCTTGGTTTTGAAAATATGGAGTTATGGCTAAAATCCCGTTTTTCTACTGTTTTAAGTGGGCTGGACAGACCTTCTGCGCGTTCGCATGAGGTCTGTCGTGTTCGTGTAGGCTCACCCCCCTGGACTTCACGTTCGCGTGCCTCTAGCCGTGTTCGCATAGGGTTCCAGCTCCCCCATCCCCAGCTGCCTTAAAGCAGTGCGTTCGCGAGGGCCTAGACGCGTTCGCATAGAGCAACCTACCCAGGACTCCGCGTTCGCGTCGTAGACAATGCGTTCGCATAGAGCAAATCACATCCCCATCCCCACTACTCTTCGGGTTCGCATGGGTTACCACGCGTTCGCATAGAACAAAACACCACACACCAGGAAACAACATTCTAACAAGATTTTCTAAGTCCAAACCACTCCGACACCTATCCGAAACTCACCCGAGCCCTCGGGGCTCCAAACCAAACATGTACACAACCTTAAAAACATCCTACGGACTTACTCGTGCGATCAAATCTCTAAAATAACATATTGAACAACGAATTTAGCATAAAAATCAAAGGAAAATCTCAAGAAATTTCAAAGTTTCAAATTTCACAACTACGGGTCTGAATCACGTCAAATGACCTCCGTTTCTTACCAAATTTTATAGGAATCACTCAAATATCATATTAAACTTGTACCGGGCTCTGGAACCAAAATACGGGCCCGATACCATCAATTTCAAATATAATCAAATTTCTAAAACCTCTTATAATTTCAGTAAAACAATTTCTTTCAAAAATTCATTTTTCGGGCTTAGGACCTCGGAATTAAATTCTGCACATACGCCCAAGTATATTTTCCTACGGACCCTCCGGTACCGTCAAATCACGCGTCCGAGTGCGTTTACCCAAAATATTGACCGAAGTCAACTTAAATTCAATTTTAAAGGCAAAATTAGTATTTTCTCAGTTTTTCATATAAAAGATTTTCGGATATACGACCAGACTGTGCACGCAAAACAAGGTAAGGTAAAATGAGATTTTCAAGGCCTCGAAATAGAATTTTGACTTAAAAAATGAGAGATGACTTTTTGGGTCATCATACATATCCATTGTATATAAGTACCCTGGTAATTTCTTGTATATGTAAGGCCCTATAGATTTTTTACCAAAAACCCAGAATTTCTTGGTGCCAAGTTAGATATATGTGTTATAATAGTACACCACTGATTTAAAGGAAAATGGTTTGCAGAAGAGTGCGTTTCTACAGCCCATTATGCGGCCGCATAATCACTCTGCAGACTGCATTTTGGCCGCAGAGTGAGGCATTTCTTTTGGCCAATTTTGAGGTCATTTTCACGGCCAATTATGCGACTGCATAACTATTTCGCAGGCCGCATATTGGTCGCATAATCGTCCTTGGAATTTTTCTAAGGGAGGTTCTACGGTGCATTATGCGACCGCAGAACAGGCCTGCGAACCGCATATTGGTCGCAGACCAGGGCAGAAAATTCAAGCCCCTGACGGCCACTTTTGCGGTCATTTTGCGGGCCTCATAGCCATTATGTGGTCGCATACGTGTCGGGGCTCCAAATTTCTAAATTTTAACCCAATCCCATGTCTTTAAAACATATGTGATGATTTATTTTGAGCATTTTTCCGATGCTTTAGAGTGAGAGAAAGGGTCCTAGAGTGAGAGAGTGATCTCCATCTAATTATTCCTCAATTCTTGCACAAAACCTTGAAGATTGTCAAGTGAAGTTCACTAAGTCTTCTCTTTAAAGATAAGAATCTATGCCTCAGTTCGTAATTTTGAAATTTCTACTAAAATGGGTAATTAGGAAGATAGTTCATGATCTTGAGGGTTGTTCATTTTGCATTCATGGGTGGTGAAGGAATATAGGATGAATGTGAGCTTAAAATGGAAAAGGATGGGGTATGGGGTGATAGAATCTTTCACAAAAGATCTTAAAAACATAATGCATACCTGGTGCTTGATAATGGGCTCAAATGGGCTAAAATATTGATCACCCCTCTAATTCTTGAATCAACTTGTGACATTCCTAAAATAGATTGAAGGTTCTAAGGGTTCCGGAATGTTACACCCCATATTTTCGTACGTGAGAGTACGTCGTAAGTCAATTGATTTAAGCTCAGAAACGACATCATCTTTGAAAGTACATAAAGTAAGTTAATCATGTTAACTTGGAGGTTACAAATATTTAAGATCATGGACTGCAAGTACCAAGAGGGTTGGAAGACTTAGAAGCTAAACCAATTGAAGAAAATAAGTTTCGTCGAAAGTCGACAAGTTGGGAATGTTATAACATATACTTTTGGGGTAAGAATAGGGTGCTCAAAATGATAAGGAGGTTATTTTATGAGTTATTTTTGTCTTATGATAGTCATGTGTTATGTTAAGTCAAGTGAGTTGTATAACAAAATTTGGCAAAGATCATCACAAGTTATATTCATAAATATGCTGAAATTTAGGTCAAATGTAGTTGAGCTTCTCTCCCAATATACTTGGAATTAGGGGATTATATACCTACAAAATTGAATATCTACGAGTATATTTTCTAATTCATTAAACCGTTCATCGATACGACAAAGGAGTAGAGAGATATTTACAATCTCACGAGACTGCGTAAACTGTCTAGGTGAAAAGTAGGTCTATCACTAAAGCTTATTGAGAAATACATTTCGTATGTTATATGAGGTTTTTTTGGGACATATTATATACCAAATTGGTTCTTGGAATTTATTTTACAACTCTGCTAACCATTTTTTCATACGACATCCGGATAAAAAGATATAAGCGTCTGAAGAAGAGCCAATAATAGGGTGCCAAGCTAGCACCTCTTTGACTTTTCAAAAATGGATATATATAGGCCTTATGTCGTATCTTTCTTAACTTTTCCCCATAACACAACCATAATAAGACCCCTAATATTATCCTCAAACTATCTACAAGGGTTTGCAAGAATATTAACATCCTGGGTACGAAATCAAGAAGCGATAACACTAGAACGATCCCTACGATGTAAGTATTGTTATATCACCTCTCTTTTTCTTTGTAGTTTGAGTTTTGGAAGGTACTTCATAGTTAATAAAATGTCTAATTTATATAATTAATCTTTAAATATCAAAGAAGGTTGATAAGTTCGTTTCCTAATAGTTAGGACTCACGGGACAGTTATCGGAAGCCATGAGTTTGAGTTATTTGAGTTGTATAGGACTATTTTGTGGGTTGTTTCGTGTTGCTTTTGGCATGTATATTTTGCTGATGTTTTATGGAGTTTTGGAGGATAAAAGGGTTATATAAACACCACATAATTATGGAATGGTGTGCTGGTCATTCGTTGTTACATTTTTAGGTTATTTGACACTACTTTTATTGTCATTTTATGTATGAAGTGATTAGGGTGTGTGGGCTACTTTGTGATACATTGTGATGGAGATAAGGTTTTAAAATGATGAATACATGTTGTTATTATTTTCTTATTGTTCTTTTTGATATATGGTATTGGAGGAGGCCTTGTTACAGGGGAGATGCTGCCCAAATTTTCGTAAACGAGCTACTAGTTTAAGTTGTGCATTTAGCCTTTACTCAACACTGATTTGGATCTCCTTATTCTATGGTAAATTGAGTTGAGTTGTTTGAAGAATTTCTTGGAAGGTATTAAGGACTCAATGGAGTTAAGGTATGTTAAGGAACTTCCTTCTTTCTTTTGACATGATCTAAAGTGAAATGAACGTACACGATACACTATTTCATAACGAATCTATTCCTAAAAACTAAGGTTGTCCATGCTGTTATTTTCTTATAAAGTTATCCTAAGAAAGTATGTATGATCCTTGAATCCTAGTGACGTTCATTTTGATGGTATGATGTCCATAATGTTAATCGAAGGTGCAATGACCTTAAATCACTCCGAAAGGTTTAGAACGTGATTCCATGAGTCCAACATGCATTATATATGTATATACTCTACTCTACCGAGCCGCAATATAGTCGGCTAGGTACGACACCTACCGATCAGTTCGGTTTATCGAGCTCAACGTGGCTGGGTACGATTCTACCGAGCCTTATGATGGCCGAGTACGTTTTTATCGAGTCCTCTTTGAGGTAGGGTACGATATGATGATGTTGATGCCCATAGAGGCGTATGGTTTTAAAAGATTATGTATACATATGTATCACACATTTCATGTCACTATCTCTTAGAGGCAGGTTGTATCTCTTATATCTCTCTTTACATTACTATTCTTATTTATGCTTTTCTGTCTTACATACTCAGTATTTTATTCATACTGACGTGCCTTTTGCCTGGGGATGCTGCATTTCATGCCTGCAAGTCTCGATAGATAGGTTGACAGTCCTCATAGTAGGCTATCAACTCAGCGGAAACTGTTGGTACACTCTAGTTTCACCGGAGTTGCCTATTTGGTCAATATGATTTGGACATGTATTGATTGGTATGGCGGGGCCCTGTCCCGACCTTTATGATGTTTATGTACTCTTAAAGGCTTGTAGACAGATGTCAGGTATATGGATACTTGTATGGCCTTTTCGGCCTATGTTTTGAGTTTACAAATGATCATGTCAGCCTTATAGTCCCGTATGTCACATGTATAAGTTTATATATCATGTTAGGTTGTCCTATGTCTAGCATTTACTTATGTTTTATTTCGGTAATGTCATGATGACCCTTTTGGCACATTTACCCATGATAGTACGATAAGAAATATATGTTATGTTTGTACTCGATTGAGTAAAGTACCGGGTGCCCGTCGCAGCCCTCCGGTTTGGGTGTTGACAAAAGTGGTATCAGAAAAATTCTTTCCAAGAGAGTCTACAAGCCATGTCTAGTAGAGTCTTGTTTATATGTGTGTTGTGCACCACACTTATAAGTAAGAGGCTACAGGGCATTTAGAACTATCACTCTTTCTTCTTACTCTAGATCATGTGGCAGCGGTGAAGGATTGGCCTAGGCCAACGACCCCGACAAAGATTCGTAGTTTCTTGGGTCTAGCTGGGTATTATCGGAGGTTTATGGAGGGATTCTCTACCCTCACCTCCCCATTGACTAAGCTGACGCAGAAAGCAGTTAAGTTTCAGTGGTCCGATGCATGTGAAAAGAGTTTTCAGGAATTAAAGTCGAGATTGACTTCGGCACCAGTGTTGACCTTGCCAAAAGGTTCAGAGGGATTTGTGGTTTATTGTGATGCTTCAAGGGTTGGTTTGGGGTGTGTGTCGATGCAATGTGGTAAAGTTATAGCGTATGCTTCAAGGCAATTCAAGAATCACGAGAAACATTATCCGACGCATGATTTAGAGCTCGCAGCGGTTGTGTTTGCATTAAAAATCTGGCAGCATTATCTTTATGGGGTCCGTGTGGACGTGTTCACAGACCACAAGAGTCTTCAGTATTTATTCAAGTAGAAGGAGTTGAACTTAAGGCAGCGGAGGTGGTTAGAATTGCTCAAAGACTATGATATGAATATTTTGTACCATCCAAGGAAGGCGAATATGGTAGCCGACGCTCTTAGTCGGAAATCCATGGATAGCTTGGCACATTTGGAAGCCGGTCAGAGGCTTTTGGCTCGGGAAAATTATCAGTTGGCCATTCTGGGGGTCTGTCTTTCAGCCTCAGATGAGGGGAATGTCGTGGTGCGTAATGGAGCGGAGTCTTCGCTTGTAGCAGAAGTCAAGGGAAAGCAATTCAGGGATCCGTCTTTGGCACAATTGAGGGAGGCAATTTTGAATCACAAGACTTCATCCTTCTCACTCGGCAATGATGACGGTGTTCTGCCGTGTCAAGAAAGGTTATGTGTTCTAGATGTAGATGATCTTCGGAAGAGGGTAATGGCAGAGGCTCACAACTCCAGGTATTCAGTACACCCATGTTCTACGAAAATGTATCACGATCTCAAGGAAATTTATTGGTGGAATGGTATAAAGAAGGGTGTGGCGGACTTTATGGCTAAGTGCTCAAATTGTCAGCAAGTGAAGGCCGAGCATCAGCGGCCCGATGGATTGACGCAGCTTATGGAAATATCGATGTGGAAATGGGAGATGATCAATATGGACTTTGTGGTGGGGTTACCTCGCACTCCACATAGGTTCGACTCTGTTTGGGTAATAGTGGATCGGCTCACGAAATTATCTCACTTCTTGCCAGTCAAGTCCACCAATACTGCAGAATAGTACGCTCAGTTGTATATCAAAGAAATAGTCAGGTTCCATGGCACTCCAGTATCTATTATCTCGGATCGAGGGGCCCAGTTCACAGCTAACTTTTGGAAGAAATTTCAGCAAGGTTTGGGTACTCAGGTAAATCTCAACACAACTTTCCACCCACAGACGGACGGTCAAGCGGAGCGGACTCTTCAGACGCTTGAAGATATGTTGCAGACTTGTGTTTTAGATTTCAAGGGTAGCTGGGATGATCACTTTCCGCTTATAGAATTTTCTTCTAATAATATATTTCATGCTAGTATTCAGATGGCCCCATTTGAGGCACTATACGGAAGGAGATGTAGATCTCCGATCGGGTGGTTTGAGGTTGGTGAGGCAGAATTCTTAGGACCAGATCTTGTGCACAAATCTATGGAAAAATTTAAAGTCATTCAGGAAAGGATGAAGACTGCACAGAGTCGTTAGAAATCCTATGCAGACGTCCGTCGAAGAGATTTGGATTTTCAAGTAGATGATTAGGTATTCTTGAAGGTATCTCCCATGAAAAGAGTAATGCGGCTTGGGAAGAAAGGGAATTGAACCCAAGGTATGTCGGTCCATATAGGATCGCTCAAAGGATAGGACAGGTGGCTTATAGGCTGGAATTGCCCCCTGAGATGTCATTAGTGCACCCGGTGTTCCATGTGTCTATGTTGAAGAAAGTGGTTGGAGATCCATCAGCCATCGTTCCAGTTGAGACTATTGAGGTTAATGAAGAATTATCGTATGAGGAGGTTGCGATTGCTATTCTTGATAGGCAAGTCCGTAGATTGAGGAACAAAGAAATTGCTTCAGTTAAAGTGTTGTGGCGAAGTCAGCAAGTTGAGGAAGCCACGTGGGAAGCGGAAAATGAAATGAGAGAAAAATATCCCCATTTGTTTGAATAAGTCTAGTAGTGATCGTGCGAATTTTCATCTCTAAGCAATTATATGTTATGTTCAGTTTTGTGCAAAAGCACCCCATTTTCCCTTAATTGCTTTACTATTGTAGCTTCTCAAGTTGTGCCAAAATTGTGTATGTTGTGACTATTTGAGTAATGTGCAACCCCTTGGAGTGAATGAAATTATGTGAAACTCATGTGATCGTTAAATGATTAATTGAAGTGTAGATTGGTAATGATTAATTGAAGTTAGATTGGTAAGGATTAATTGAAGTGTATATGGCATGTTGAAGTAATTGAATTATATGGTACTTGTCGAGGTGACAAAATTATGTGCAAGGCCATGAATAACTAGTTATGTGTGGAATTGGTTAAGAACATGTGTTTCAGGGGCTCTCTGACGGGTAGATAGGCCTAATTACATAAGAAAATCTAGAAAACTTTTCAGAAAGTATCGGAGTTAGAAAAAATTTGGGGGTTGGCATATTGTGTTTTCAAAACCAAATGATTTCCCGATCCTCATTCGAGGACGAATGATTTTAAGTGGGGGAGGATGTAAAGACCCGTAAAATTTCTATGTCTAAAATAATGCCCGAATAGGTCCCTGTGCTGTTATAACTGTGGAAATTTTTAAAACGATCCTATTTTGAGTAAAAAGTATCCCAGAACTTGAAAGATTAAATTTTCCAGAAATTGCATGTTATGCGACGCACTATGCGATCGCATAACAGGTATGCGGACCGCATAGAGGTCGCATACCTGGACAGTAGCCTGTCCAAATTGAGGACAACTATGCAGCCCGGAATGCGATCGCATGTTGGGTATGCGGACCACATAGTTATCGCATTCTTGTCCTATGGTTTTTGCGAGGGAGGTTATGCGACATACTATGCGATTGCATAACAGGTATGCAGACCTTATAGTGGTCGCATACCTGGGCAGTGTGGTTACCATTTGGCCCATTTGAAGGCCAACTATGCGACAGGAATGCGGATTGCATAGCAGGAATGCGACCGCATTTCTGTGTCGGGGCTCTTATTTTCTTAATTTAAGACCCGACCCCCTGTTTTATAAAACACCCCTTCCCTTCATTTTTAACAATTTTCTGACCAAAAATAGAGATAGAAAAAGAGAGTTCTTGAGAGAGAAGGTTTCAACATCGTCCAATTTGATTTTCCAAAATCACTCAAGCCTAGAAATTATCGAGTTATTGTCATCTTCTTCACTCAAAGAGGTAAGTCTTCACCCTATTTCCCCAATTTATCAGATTTTGGGTAAGAATAAAACACACATAGGTTGGTTCTTGAAAATAAAAAGTTGAAATCTTGCATACATGTGAGTTAAACCCCGTAACTAGTAAAGGGAAAAACAAGTTTGGGTAATTATTCTCAAAAAGGGGGTTAGTAGTCTAAGGGGTCACATAGTGTTTGACAAAATGCTCAATTGAGTATAAGATTCCTAATTCTAAGTGAAATATGTCACATTGTGGAATAGATTGACGGTGCTTGACAGTCTGGTGAATTGTGATAGCAATTAAAAAGGGGACGACTCGAGGTATGTATGTCTAACTTTAATCTTCGTAGAGTCACCTTGTTGGTGTCCGAACATTCAGTATGAGTTTCTTGCTGAGTATATGTGAATTGATTGTCCGATTGTGTTGAGGTGTGAGATTTCATTCTCTGATTTTTCTTAGTTGACTATCGTGATAATTGAAATTGTGAAAGGTAACTTCTATGTGATTACTCTATCATGTGCAAGGTTCGTTAAATGCTTGAGTATGTTGGAATGAAAGAATGATAACCAACTCAAATGTGTAAATGTATCTAAGTGATAAGGGCTGTGTAACAAGTGAAGAAAGGGAGTTGTGAATTGATCTAATTGAACTAAATGACTCATTGTTGGCAAGGTTTATTGTGGCTTAACTTCATATGGATTGTTGGTTGTAATGAATTTATATTCTTGTTGATGAACATCTTTGTGGTTGAATTAATGGATGATAAAGACTATTGTGAACACATTATTGGTTGGGTGTTATGAAATTGTACTCTTGATGATATGAAACCCTGTGATTGAATTGTGGGTTGTTATTGTTTTCCATGAAATGTGATGGTCCGGTGGGATCGGGTTGCACACCGCAACACGAAGTAATAATGGTGGAAAGGTAACAAGGGTGAAGGGTAAATTGTACGGTGGGATCGGGTTGCACGCTGCAACACGAAGTAATAAGGGTGTAGAGGTAACAAGGGTGGAGTGTAAACTGTACGGTGGGATCGGGTTGCACGCCGCAACAGAATGTAATAAAGTTGAAATGTGATTGTGTTGAAATAAGAATCGGTGAGGCTTTCAATTGTATTTGTTTCTGTATCACTGTGTACTATGTGTTGGTTCCTTTAACTGCTTTCTATCTGTGCATCTCTTGATTTTACTTTGAGTAAAGTTTGCTCATACATACTAGTACTATTCCACAGTACTAACGTCCCTTTTGCTGGGGGCGCTACATCTTTTATATGGATGTAGGTGGTTCTATAGCAGGTAGCTCAGTTCGCCGTTAGTGGAGCCTCCTCCTCATCTTTCAACAGTACTGGTGAGCCCCACTTCCTCCCGGGGCCGTGTCTAATTCATGCCATATCTTTTGAGTCTGTTATGTATTGTAAGGTATAGCCGAGGCCTTGTTGCCGGCAAGTATTGTATAAACTCCTAGTATTCATAGAGGCTCCGTAGATAATATATGGGTGTATATATGTATTTTGGGTAGTAATAGTATGTATTCGTAATTGTGGTCCGTATTGGAAAATTATGTATGTTTTTGGGAATCATTTGTTGAAATGCTAAAAGAGAAATGATCTTGAGTTTGTAAATCCACGCTTAAATCCTAAGTTGCTATTTCATATGGAATATGGTACTTTGTATATACGGGGGAAATGCGTTGGGTAGGAAAGGCAATCCAGGTCCGCTTGACCGGGTTCACCTGGTTAGGCACCGGTCCCGTCCCTCGGTTTTGGGGCGTTACATAAACTCAAAACCAAAATGCGGAAAATAAAAGCCCGAGATCGGGTGTCACTAAGTCATGAGCCAATACTAAAACTGTTCTAAAATGTAGCAAGACATCATAGTCTGAGAATATCCAAAATACACTAAAAGGGAGATAAGGAAGGAGAAAGGCAAGACTGCGATCGCCATGCAACTACCTCGCTATCTCCGATGAAAGTCTGTGACTGAAATAGTCAACAGCCGCTACCATGGCCTGAGATACCTGAATCTACACACAACATGCAGGAGGTAACGTGAGTACACCAACTCAGTAAGTAACAAGTCCAATATATGGACTGAGAGGTAGTGACGGACTAAACCTCAACAAATAAGCAGAATTGAACTGTGCAGTAAAGTAAGCATTCTTTCCATTCGAGTATTCATCTCAAGAAGTAAAGTAAATGCATATCTGAACAATGTAAGGTAATAAGCTCAGCATATTAGTGCCAATGCACAGAATGCATGAAAATGTACCATGTATCTTCACTCTCAAGTGCCTAACCACTCGGTGCTGTATATGTCCACCCGGCCCAGGGAAGATCCATCCCGGAATATATACACATCGCTGACAACAGCCGCTCAGTACCGAGGAAGGACATTCCACGCCTATGGAGAAGATCCATCTCCAGGTATAAATACTTCGGACAAGATCCATTCCCAGGGAACATCCATCCCTCAAAAATATCATCTGCGCTCACTAGGGGTGTGGTGCAGACTCCGGAGGGGCTCCTACATCCCAAACGCTATCACAATCATCAACATAACCACTGGGGCGTGCATCCCGATCCCATCACTATCACTCATAATCAGGCTCTCGGCCTCACTCAGTCATCACTCTCCTGTCTCACACACAGGGGCTCACAATGTCATGAAACTAGTTCGAAACAATGATGTGATGTGCCAAATAACAACAACTGAGACTGAGATATGATATGATATGAGTACAGAATATCAATGAAACTAGTGAGATGACAGCAATAAACGACCACTCGGGTCTCAAAAGTATCGTTGTGAAGCCCTAACAAGATATCTAGCATGATTTACAACACATTTACTTAATCACGGATAACAACAAGAAATAGTCACTAACGGTGCCATGGAATGAACCAGGCCACAATTCTCACGGTGCACACCCACACGCTCGTCACTTGGCATGTGCATCACCTCAATACTAATCACATAACACATAGCTCAGGGTTTCGAACCCTCATAACCAAGTTTGGAAGCGTTACTTACCTCAATCAAATGAAAATCCTACTCCGCGACGCCCTTTCCGCTTGGCTCGGCCTCCAAACGCTCCAAATCTATTCAAAATCAGTATATTATCATCAATATACACTAAAGGAATGAATTCCACATGAAAATTATCTAATTAGACCAAAAATCCCGAATTTGGTCAAATCCGGCCCCTGGGCCCACGTCTCGAAATCCGATAAAAATTACAAAACTAGAAAAACCATTCACTCACGAGTCTAACCATACCAAATTTATCAAAATCCAACCTAGTTTGACCCCTCAAATCCCCAAATCAAATTCTCCAATTACCAAGCCCTAATTTCCACTAATTACATGTTTAAACAACTGAAAATTACCATAAGCATGAGTATTAAGCCCCAATAACTTACCTTAATGTAAACCCCCTTGATTCCCTTTTCAAAACTCTCCAAAAAGCTCCAAAACCGATTAGAAATTGTGAAGAATGACCAAAAATTCACGAAATGTTCCTTATATACCTTCTGTCTAGATCTCTCGCACCTGCGGTTCCTGACACGCACCTGCACAACAACGGTCTAATCATCCGCACCTGCGGATCTCACTTATCCGTCCAGCTTCCGCACCTGCGACTCTTCCTTCGCACTTGGGGGCTCGCAGGTGCGGCCAAGTTTCGCACCTGCGCTCAAAGCCCAACCTCCCAAACTTCCGCATCTGCGACCCATATCCACACCTGTGACCTCCACACCTGCGCTCCCCCTTTTGCAAGTGCGGAAGAACACCAGAAGTCCAACACCAGCAAGTTCAGCAGTTTTTCAACAATCAACCCATATGTTAACCATCCGAAACACACCCGAGACCCTCGGAACCTCAGCCACTAATACCAACAAGTCACATACCAACATACAAACTAGGTCGAGCTTTCGGAACAATCAAAACAACATCAAAACATTGAATCAACCTCAGATTCAAGCCTAAGAATTCCTAAACTTCCAATTTCCACAAACGACGTCGAAACCTACCAAACCTCGTCCGAATAACCTCAAATTTTTCACACACGTCACAAATGACTCTACAAACCTACTCCAACTTCCGGAATTCCATTCCGACCCCAATATCTAATTTTCCACTGCCGACCAGAAATCACCAAATTTCCAACTACGGCAATTCAAGCCTAATCCTACCACAGACCTCCAAATTACATTCAAAACATGCTCCTAAGTCCAAAATTACCTAACGGAGCTATCCGAACCATAGAAACCCCAATCCGAGATCGTTTACTCATAAGTCAACATCCGGTAGGCTTGTTCCAACTTAAACCTCTAAACAAGAGACAAAGTGTCTCATTCCACTCCAAAACCACTTAGAAAACCAACCAACCCGATGCAACATAATAAAGATGAACAACACATAAAGAAGCAGGAATGGGAGAAATGGGCTATAACTCTTGGAACGACCGACCGGGTCATTACAATAAGGTGATAGACAAAAATATTAACAGGAGAATAAGAAGAGAGTAAATGAAACATTATGAGTAAGATATGATAAATGAGTGATAACAGTAAATCAAAATATGATAGGATGACAGAGTTTATAGTCAAGTAAAGAAAAAGACAAGAGGAGACATGCCTTGAGACAATAAAAGTATAAGCCCTAAATTCATATCCTCATTTTGAGAAATCAGTTGCTGAGTCCAAAGTGATTACCGGAATGAAAAATTGGATCACCGAGTAATAGAAATTAGTATGAGATAGTAAGCAAAAAAAAAATTGAACATGAATTAGGGATTGAAGGAATTGGTAATAGTCGACATCGTTTCATAGATCGTGTTTCGACAATATTAGAATGAACAATAGAAGAATAACCTTTAAAGGTAATTCACGAAGAAGGTTCCCTAAAGAAAACACTATGAGCAGAGTTAAGCTTAAGGGACTAAATGTACCAGTTACACCAGGTGTCACCCTTGTGCGTAAGAAATTCAATTATTCCTGGTGTAGAAGGGTTACTGCAAGGCGAGTAATATGTCAGTGAATATGTGGAAAAAAATACCGAAGATGAAGAGGTAACTATCAAATGGTAAAGGAAGAATGTGGTAAAAAGGTGTAAGGAATGATATTGCATTTATTTAGATCCTATAGATATAATATGACTCCAGAACGTTATGCAAGAATGACGCTAGGGAGAATTAATAAGGGTTTTGCACTCGATGATATTGATAAATAAGTGGGAATGAACACTTGATACATAAGGATCCCATTCGAGAAGTAAGTTAAGACAAAGGACATAATCCAAGAGGCGTTACATAAAATACAGGTATGAGAGTGGACCAATGGGTAGTCTATAGTTGATTCATGAAGAGCCTAGTTATGGCTAGATAGGAGGATACAGAGACAAATCAGTAGATCATGCAAGATAAACGTAGTGAAACCCAGCATAGGAAATTTAGTCTATCAGATACGACTTCGTAATCCTCAAGAAATATTCAGATAGGAGTTGGGGTAGTAGAAGGTACAATATAAGTGTTACGGAAATAAAAGAGAGTGCTACTAGGGAGACAACTGAAATTTCAATTCAGAAGCAACCCTACGAGCACAAAGGCGTGGAGGTAAGTAACTAAGGATAATGATATGCAAGTAAGAATATGAGAAATACCGTGGGGTATACAATGTAATAAGCTCGCAGCTTTACAAGAGTCAGAGGGTCTTCCCTAAGCAATGCAAAGAAAGACTAGCTGAGGAAATAAGGTAGAAGACTTCAACATAAGCATAGTGACTAAAGAAGAAATGATCTTGTAGCAGCTATCTCACTATAATATTGTATGCACTCCATAAGAAAGTGGCACCTATCGTGGCTAATGAACAGGAAGAAGAAAAAAAAATCAAAAGTTGATAATTGAGATCATATGAGTTACAGGGAACTCCAGTATTCGTGGGCACTAAGATAAGCCAAGTATCCATGCAGCAAGTGGCAGAACGACTAGGAAAAGTAATTGCTTACATTTAAAGACAACTGAAAAGGCATGAAAGGAAATCTATGGTGCTAGCATGTTAAAAGGAAGGTTGCGAGTAGTATAAATAGATATGCGTAGGTCACAAGCTAAATTATGGTATAGAAACAAGGTTTTAGCTAGACAGGAGTAAGGATAAGAAAAGGTGAGTGAGAAGGTGACGAGAATAGGTAAGTCCTAGGGATTAAACCCATCACAACAAGAAAGATGATGGTTTCCATAAATTTATAAAAAGCTCAGAATAACATGAGTGAACTCAAAAGAGTTTAAAATTAGGAGCATTTAGAAGAGATGGAATGCTACCCTGGTAGTAAAGTAAGGGTTTAATTGTGATAAATGATAAGAGGATGACGTTTAAGCCTTTGATTGAATAATGATTTTGAGAACAGGGATTTCATGAACTGCACGGTATTAGAATACCTCCGTAACATGAATCACGTTATGATAATATGACATACAATTATTGAAGTATAGTATCGTCCCTAGGTGGATCAAAAAAATCACTTCAAATGTTCCTCGATGCGACGTGAGCCCTAGTGGCAATGTATTACATGAGAGGTTTCAAGTTATCAGTAATAAATTATGGATCAACATTAAGATGAATCAACAATGAATGGATAAAAGTTCCAAAGTATGAGATGAGATTAGGTTTTCATTCTTAAGATGAAAAGTAAAGAGGAAGTATTAAAGGACTTAGATTTATATATATAGGATAAGCAGCGACAACGTAACCTATAGTTGGGTTGCAAATCTCGGTAATAATAAATTGAAGTAAGTGTTATGGTATAGTATGACCCACCTAGATGTATTAAAGATATATGGATAGATAACCCATGCTATGAAACAAGATATATCAATAGTCATAAGTTTGAAAAGTACCGAGTGAAAAACTTCAGTATACCTATAGATGTCCAGAGGGATATCTTGTCGAGTTCTGTATATGTTTCAAAAGAGAGGCATGGAGATTGGCTAAATGCTGGAGGAAAAAGGAGAAAAGAGTTGCATAGGCGCACATATAAGGTTAGAATTGTACATGCTGCATGAAATAAGGTAGAAACAGTTACAAGATTGGAATAATTTCGACCACAAGTCGTGGTGTGAGAAAGAGGCCTAAAGGGGGGAATGCCCTAACCTTTGGATTTATTCACCGAACAACTCCCTATATGGAAAAAACAATATTAAAGTATTTCTAAAAGCTATGGTTTAAAAGACATATAAGTGCATCAGTCAACATTCAATAATGAATGTTCCAAAGGGGGGAGTGATGTTACACCCCATATTTTCGTACGTGAGAGTACGTCGTAAGTCAATTGATTTGAGCTCAGAAACGAGATCGTCTTTGAAAGTACATAAAGTAAGTTAATCATGTTAACTTGTAGGTTACAAATATTTAATATCATGGACTGCAAGTACCAAAAGGGTTGTAAGACTTAGAAGCTAAGCCAATTGAAGAAAATAAGTTTTGTCGAAAAGTTGGGAATATTATAACATGTACTTTTGGGGTGGGACTAGGGTGATCAAAATGATAAGGAAGTTAAGTTATGATTTATTTTTGTCTTGTGATAGTCATGTGTTATGTTTTGAAGTCAAGTGGGTTGTGGAACAAAAATTGGCAAAGATCATCACAAGTTACATTCATAAATATGCTGAAATTTAGGTCAAATGTAGCTGAGCTTATCTCCCTAGATAATTGAAATTAGGGGATGATATACCTATAAAATTGAATATCTATGATTCTATTTTCTAACACATTAAACGGTTCATCGATATGACATAGGATTAGAGAGATAATTGCAGTTTTGCGAGACTGCGCAAACTGGCTAGGTGACAAGTAGGTTTGTCACTAAACCTTATTGAGCAATACATCTCGTATGTTATATGAGGTATTTATGTCCCAAATTGAATCTCTTGGAATTTAGTTTCTTTAACCCTTCTAACCATTTGTTCATACAACATTCAGATAAAAAGATATAAGTGTCTGAAGAAGAGCCAATAATAGGGTGCCAAGCTAGCACTTCTTTGACTTTTCAAAATTGGATATATAGGCCTTATGTCGTCTCTTTCTTAACTTTTCCATATACCACAACCATAATAATTCCCCTAAACTTATCATCAGACTATCCCCAAGGATTTCCAAGAATATTAACATCCCGGGTACGAAACCAAGAAGCGATAACACTAGAACGATCCCTATGATGTAAGTATCACTATATCGCCTCTCTTTTTCTTTGTTATTTGAGTTTTTGAAGGTGCTTCATAGTTAAGAAAACGTATAATTTCTTTATTTAAGCTTTAAAAATCAATGAAGTTTTATAAATTCTTTTCCTAATAGTTAGGACTCACGGGACGGTGATCGGAAGCCGTGAGTTCGAGTTATTTGACTTGTAGAGGACTATTTTGTGGGTTGTTTCGTGTTGATTTTGGGCTGTATATTTTTCTGATATTTTATGGAGTTTTGGAGGATAAAAGGTGTATAGAAACACCACATAATTATGGAATGGTGTGTTGGTCACTCGTCGTTACATTTTTAGGTTGTTTGACACTACTTTTGTTGTCATTTTATGTATGAAGTGATTAGGGTGTGTGGGCTGTTTTGTGATAAATTGTGATGGAGATAAGGTTATAAAATAATACATAAATGTTGTTATTATTTTTTTATTGGTCTTTTTGATATATGGTATTGGAGGAGGGCCTTGTTACACGAGGAGATGCTGCCCAAATTTTCGTAAACGAGCTACTAGTTTAAGTTGCGCATTTAGCCTTTACTCAACACTTATTTTGAATATCCTTATTCTATGGTAGATTGAGTTGAGTTGTTTGAAGAATTTCATGGAAGTTATCAAGGACTCAATGGAGTTAGGGTATGTTAAGGCATTTCCTTCTTTCTTTTGGCATGATCTAAAGTGAAACGAACGTACACGATACACTATTTCATAACAAAGATACTCCTAGCAACTAAGGTTGTCCATGTTGTTATTTTCTTATAAAGTTATCCTACGAAAGTATGTATGATCCTTGAACCCTATTGAAGTTCATATTTATGGTATGATGTCCATAATGTTAATCGACGGTGCAATGACCTTACATCACTCTGAAAGGTTTAGAACGTGATTCCATGAGTCCATCATGCATTATATATGTATCTAATTTACTCTACCGAGCCGCGCTATAGTCGGCCGGGTATGACACCTACTGATCAGTTGGGTTTATCGAGCTCCACGTGGCCGGGTACGATTCTACCGAGCCTTATGATGGCCGAGTACATTTTTATTGAGTCCTCTTTGAGGTCGGGTACGATATGATGATGATGATGCCCATAGAGACGTATGGTTTTAAAAGATTATGTATATATATGTGTCACACATTTCATGTCACTATCTCTTAGAGGCACTCAGATGCTACAGGTTGTATCTCTTATATCTCTCTTTACATTACTATTCTTATTTATGTTTTTCTGTCTTACATACTCAGTACTTTATTCATACTGACGTCCCTTTTTTGTTTGGGATGCTGCGTTTAATACCTGCAGGTCCCGATAGACAGGTTGACAGTCCTCCGAGTAGGCTATCAGCTCAGCGGAAAGTGTTGGTACACTCCAGTTTCTCCGGAGTTGCCTATTTGGTCAATATGATTTGGACATGTATTGATTGGTATGGCGGGGCTCTCTCCTGACCTTTATGATGTTTATGTACTCTTAAAGGCTTGTAGATAGAAGTCAGATATAGAGATACTTGTATGGCCTTTTCGGCCTATGTTTTGAGTTTACAAATGATCATGTCAGCCTTATAGGCTTGTATGTCACATGTATAAGTTTCTATATCATGTTAGGTTGTCCTATGTCTAGAATTTCCTTATGTTTTATTTCGGTTATGTCATGATGACCCTTTTGGCACATTTACCCATGATAATAAGATAAGAAAGATATGTTATGTTGGTACTGTGTTGAGTAAAGTACCGGGTGACCGTCACAGCCCTCCAGTTTGGGTCGTGACACGGAATTTATTGTAGAACATAAGGAAAGTTCTATTGAGGTATGTATGGATAAAACTCCCTCTTCTTAGAATTGAACCTTTGGTGATTCATGAAATCGGTGTAAGTCCCAAACTGATCATGTAAAACTTGTTATTCCAAATGTGCTTGCGTTGATAGATATAGGTTCCATGTATGTTCATGTGCTTTCATCATGTTATCTTAACATTTGGGAATGTGTTAAAGACATGGAATATGTGTTACAAGTGCTGGTACTTCAAGTCAAATTTGAATAAAGATTATTATGTAAAATTGTGTGAAAATCCTCTATGTGCCCTAGAATCTAAATTGCTCCCGTTTGTAAATAAGTCTTGAATGAAATACCTTGTTTCTACCGATGTGATAATAATGTTGCATGTATAAAAGACGCAAAATTGAAAATGTAAAATACGGCCAAGAGCCAAGAACGATTTAATAAATGAGGCCCCTCGTGCCAATGTATCAAAATATGGGAAGGAAATGTAAAGTGAGATGATTTATTGGAATGATGATGTCTCAATTGATATGGCCTAGCCGATCAGGCCGTGATCGGACGCCATGCCGCACACATGGTGGTAATTGTGCTGGGACTCATGATTGAAAATGAGCATATGGTTGATGTCTCAATTGAGATGGCCTAGCCGATCGGGTCGAGATCGGACTCCGTGTAAGAACACTGTGGTATTGTGGAATGTAGCACATGGCACCAAATATTACCAACTAAATAAAATGCAATTTGATTGTTTTAATAAAAATAATAGTGTATGTATTTATTTTATGTGGTACCATATGACCATGATAGTAGGATGTATAAAGTATATTTAAAATTGATTAGAATTTTAAGTAATTAAGACAATTCTTAATTATGCGGGTAGTTGGTTAATTAGCGGGTAACGGACACTACCTAATTACCTAATAAGTGGATAGAGATTTACATTTCCCACCCCACCCCCACGTGGCAGCAAGCCAATTCTTGCACAATGACTCATAGTCATTTTGGTTAGGTGGAAAAATGACTACAACACACTTCATTTTCCATATACCTTTAATCTTGCCTTTTTATCATCACAACAAACTAGTGTGATCTTTTGGCTTTTGAACGTTGATTCTTATATTTTATTTATGAAAATGTGTTGCAGCATAGTGCATCACTTATTACAATGTTGTTAGAGGTAGCATATCAAGAATCTGGCTTGACTTTTAACCAAACTCTAACATGAGTTTCAAAGCCCAAAATCAGAAAATGACATTGAATGTGGTCAAAAGTTGCTTTTGAGTATTGATTTGTTATTACTGCAATTGGTTCTCATGCTATTTCCACCGTCTGCTCATTGATAGTCTAAAAAGGTTGGAAACTTCTTCGACCTCACTGTTTTTGTCATCCCCATTTTCTGACTGTGTTGTGTGCGATGCAATAGTCGTTTGTTGCAGTGTTATTACTTTCTTGTATTCTAAGGGAGTGCGGCACAATTCTTCTCAAGAATATCATATGAATTTTCCTACTCCAGGTATGTTAAGGTTATCCCTTCTTCCTCTCTTTTGGCATGATCCAAGTAACGATACGTAAACATAATGCTACTTCATAAGTGTTTCTACTCTTAACCGTTAAGAATGTCTATGTTATTCATTCCCGTAAAGTGATATTCAAGAATGTTTAAGTATGTATCTAGCTCCCTATTGAGGTGTACGATAAAGAAGTTAATGTTTATAATATAGTGATACACGCATCTTCATGCATATTCATTTGCCATCGTGCTACGGCCGGTCGGGCAGTTACCACCGGCTGGGTAGTTATGTATTATTAGTTACCGCCGGTTGGGCAGACATGCACATTCATTTACCACCGTGCTACGGCCAGTCGGCCAGTTACCACCGGTTGGGTAGTTATGTATCATTATTTACCACCGGTTGGGAAGTCATGTATATTTAGTTACCACCGAGCTACGGCCGGTCGGGCTGTCAAGCATTTACCACCGTGCGAAGGCCGGTCAGGCAGTTACCACTGAACAGTTGGGCAGTCATGCATCATACGATATGGATAATAGTCTCAGAAAGAAGTATTATATATATACGTAAGTATAATAAGCATGCAGATAAGGTGTCACTTCAGAGATTCAGGTTGGTTCTTATATGTCGTTAATTAATGTTGACTTACTGTTACGTTTTTGTTCTGCCATACATACTCAGTACATTATTTGTACTGACGTCATTTTGTTGGGGGTGCTACATTCATGCGTGTAGGTATAGATAAAATTTTGACGAGCCCTCATAGTTGACTAGATTGGCATTCAACGAGGGATTGGTAAGACTCCACCTCATTCGGAGTGCAGCCGAGTCTATGAGCCATCGTGTCAGAGGTTTTGCTACAAACTTATGGATAGGCCGATACCCTGTCCCATTTGATATCAAATAATCTTAGAGGCTTTATAGACAGAGGTTCATTTTGTACAGTATGTCAGAGACCTTGTCGGCTCATATGTATTTATGTTTTAAGGAAAATGGTTCAGTCATACAGTGTTGCCCCTTATAGTTATACATTATGAGTTGTGGCCATGTGGGCCCATGATAGTTATAAAAGGAATGAGTCTAGCTAAGTCGGCCTATGTATGTTCTAGTTTTGGTTGAACAATCATAAGTTACAGAGTGGTTCGCTCGGGTCAGCACGGCACCGGGTGCCAGCCGCGCCTCCCCAGATTTGGGGTGTGACAAAGTGGTATCAGAGTGGGTCGTGTCGTAGGAAATCTACAAAGCCGTGCCTAGTAGAGTCTCACTTAAGGATGTGTTGCGTGCCACATTTATAATTGAGAGGCTCTAAGTCATTTAGGAAATGTTATCCTTCTTTCATTTCGAGATCATGCCATAGAACTAAGTCGTAAGAAGTCAGTATAAAGTTTTCACGAATTTTTTGTACGCACACTATCACAGGAGAGTTTTAAGGCGTTATTTCCACCTATGTTAAGAAAGGTTATGAAAGAAACAGAAGATACGATGCGAGATTGAAAAGTAAGTTAGGTAAAGTAAAGGAGAAGAAGATACGAGATACACAAGTATAAAAGGTTGTGAATAATCGAGAACTCAGATATAGTTTGGGTTTTAGTTTAATTTACAGAGGAGACCCTCTATGAGTTAACATTTGAGGAGGAATGTTCTAAAGGGGGGGAGGATGTTATATCCCGTGCCTTAGCATTAGGATGTGCCGTAGTAAATGCACATGAGTTCGAAGGAATTATGTCTATTAGGAGGTTATAGAGGGTTTAATACATTATTATTGTGGGACCCTGTAAGTTTACGACCTTGATACCGTTAGATATTATGTTAAGTGTGGTTTTTTTTTTGGGCTATGCGGGTAATTGGTTAATTAGCGGGTAACGGACACTACCTAATTACCTAATAAGTGGATAGAGATTTACATTTCCCACCCCATCCCCACGTGGCAGCAAGCCAATTCTTGCACAATGACTCATAGTCATTTTGGTTAGGTGGAAAAATGACTACAACACACTTCATTTTCCATATACCTTTAATCTTGCCTTTTTATCAACTCAACAAACTAGTGTGCTCTTTTGGCTTTTGAACGTTGATTCTTGTATTTTATTTATGCAAATGTGTTGCAGCATAGTGCATCACTTATTACAATGTTGTTAGAGGTAGCATATCAAGAATCTGGCTTGACTTTTAACCAAACTCTAACATGAGTTTCAAAGCCCAAAATCAGAAAATGACATTGAATGTGGTCAAAAGTTGCTTTTGAGTATTGATATGTTATTACTGCAATTGGTTCTCATGCTATTTCCACCCTCTTCTCGTTGATAGTCTAAAAAGGTTGGAAACTTCTTCGACCTTACTGTTTTTGTGATCCCCATTTTCTGACTATGTTGTGTGCGATGCGATAGTCGCTTGTTGCAGTGTTATTACTTTCTTGTATTGTAAGGGAGTACGGTACAATCCTTCTCAAGAATATCATTCGGATTTTCCTACTCCAGGTATGTTAAGGTTATCTCTTCTTCCTTTCTTTTGGCATGATCCAAGTAACGATACGTAAACGTAATGCTATTTCATAAGTGTTTCTACTCTTAACAGTTAAGGATATCTATGTTATTCATTCCTGTAAAGTGATATTCAAGCATGTCTAAGTATGTATCTATCTCCTTATTGAGGCGTACGATAAATATGTTAATATTTATAATATAGTGATACACGCATCTTCATGCATATTCATTTACCACCGTGCTACGGCCGGTCGGGCAGTTACCACCGGTTGGGCAGTTACCACCGGTTGGGCAGTTAGTATTATTATTAACTGTTGGTTTTGCAGGCATGCATATTCATTTACCACCGCGTTACGGCCGGTCGGGCAGTTACCACTGGTTGGGCAGTTATGTATCATTATTTACCACCGGTTGGCAGTCATGTATATTCAATTACCACCAAGCTATGGCCGGTCGGGCAATCATGCATTTACCATTGTGCGAAGGCCGGTCAGGCAGTTACCACTGATCAGTTGGGCAGTCATGCATCATACTATATGGATAATAGTCTCAGAGGGAAGTATTATATATATACGTAAGTATAATAAGTATGCAGATAAGGTGGCACTTCAGAGATTCAGGTTGATTCTTATATGTCGTTAACTAATGTTGACTTACTGTTACGTTTAAGTTCTGCTTTACATACTCAGTACATTATTCCTACTGGCGTCTGATGTGAGGCTTGAATTCATAGTTTAACATGTTATATACCTTACATTTTATGTGCGTTAATGATAAAAATATACTTTTTATGTGCATAATGGAGTCTATTTCATGTGTAGGTGAATTGGAGATGGAAACCGAGCTAAATGGATGCAAATACATCGAAAATACACTTAAGAGGCGAGGAGGAGTGCACCGGGCCCAAACGCCTGACCCTGTCTGGCGTTAGCCAGGCGTTAGAGCTGAAATGTCTGACCCTGCATGGCGTTAGCCAGGCGTTAGAGCTGAAACGCCTGCCTTAGCCTGGCAATAGCCAGGCGCCAGGGCCCAAACGCCAAGCCCCTATTCCGGCTAAATTCGAGGTTTGAAGAGTTTAAGTGTCTCCCGGTTGGAATAGAAGTCTCCTACATGTTTAGGGTTTGTCCTAAACATATAAATAGACCCAAAAACACAACTTGAAGAGGATTCGAGGGTTTTCAAAGAGAGGATATCATCAAAGTGAAGAAAAACCTGTGGATTACTACTCAGCAAAGCAAAAACACTGATTTTTATCTCCTTAGTTCATTAGTCTGTAATTCAATTATGCAAGTTATTTTAGATTTGATATTTATGAATATGAGTAGCTAACTTTCTTAATCTAGGGTTTTGGTGGAACCCGTTGGGGGACCAAATTATGGTGATATTAATATAGTTTTGATTGATTGTTCATCTCTATTTGTTCAACTACGTTCTTATTGTAGCTAATTGAATGGCCATCAATTAGCTGTGCCTAATTAGTGTGTATCTACTTGAGAGAGAGTGCATATTTAGGTAATTGTTTGAACAACACCACTCCCAGAGTATAGACGAAAGTCATAACCGAGGGTTTAGAGGTTGGATTAGAGATAACGATACCTCGGGTGCAATCTAAAGTGAACTGTATTGCGATCTAGCTAGCGTAACTTGAGAGAGTGCGTCTAGTAAATTATCATAATTACTTGAGAGAGATTTATGGTAGATAGAGTGTTCATGATTGATAGAGACAACTAATCAAGCTATAAGAAGTATCCGAGAAGTAAGTTCACCAACGGGGGAAACCATAACCTTAGACCTTTATCATCATTATTTACAACACATTGTTAGTAATTGCTAGTTATTATTATTGTCAGTAGAATTAGTAAAACATCACCAATTTATATTAAAAAGTCTTGAGAGAATTGATTGAGTAAAAGTTGCGTATTCTAAAGACTTGATTGATACGTAAATTCCCTGTGGGATCGACTCTGGGCATAATACCCCGGATTATATTTGCAACGCCCGTTTAGTCTTTTATTAGACATAGTTGAGCGTGATCAGCGTCCTTTTGTTGGGGACGCTCTATTCATGCCTGCAAGTATAGATAATCATTTTGACGAGCCCTCATAGTAGACGAGATTGGCATTCAGCGAGAGATCGGTAAGACTCTACCTCATTCGGAGTGTAGCCGACTCTATGAGTCATCGTGTCAGAGTTTTTTCTAAAGACTTATGGGTAGGCCGGTACCCTGTTCCATTTGATGTCAAATAATCTTAGAGGCTTTGTAGATAGAAGTTCATTTTGTACAGTATGTCAGAGACCTTGACGGCCCATATGTATTTATGTTTTAAGGAAAATGGTTCAGTGATACAGTGTTGCCACTTATAGTTATACTTTATGAGTTGTGTCCATGTGGGCCCATGATAGTTATAAAAGGAATGAGTCTAGACAAGTCGACCTATGTATTTTCTAGTGTTGGTCGAACAATCATGAGTTACATAGTGGTTCGCTCGGGCCATCACGGCACTAGGTGCCAGCCACACCTCCCCAGGTTTAGGGCGTGACAAAATTCCCTCAACAAAGTTAGGCAAAACACTTACCTCAAACAAGCCAATTACAATACCGAGCAAGCCATGCGATGCTCCAAAAATGCCATCACGCGCATAGTGACCTCTGAACGTCTCAAAAATATCCAAAAGCAACTCAAACACATCAAATAAAGCCCAAGGAAACAATTCCAAATAATCAAAGATCGAATCATAAATCAAATCCCAAATCCCGCAAAAAATACATCTGGGCCCACGCCTCGAAACCCGACAAAACTCACAAAATCCGATAGCCCATTCAATTACGAGTCCAACCATACTAGTTTTAATCAATTCCGACTCCAAATCGATGTTCAAAACTCAAAAATTCATATTATGATGCTTTAGGCTGAAACCCCCAATTTCCTCTTTAAAATTCATCAACCAAAAGCCAAAATTGAAGATGGATTCGTGGAATATAACGAAACTGAGTAGAGAACACTTACCCCAATTCATATGCTGGAAGAAACAACGTCGAAACATAAAAAACCGAGCGCAACACAACCCAAACCTATCTGTAAATCACATGAGCCCCTAGGGACCATGTCCAAACATACCAACAAGTCATATAACATAACACAGACTTACTCGAGCCCTCAAAATACCGAGTGAAGTGCAGATACTCAAAACGACATGTCGAGTCATCACAACCCGAGCTGCAGATTCTGATGACATTACCCCTGGAGCAGGTGTCACTAGGGGAAGTGGCAGAAGTCGACGAGGGGCACATGTCTCAGCTAGAGCACCTACTAGAGCCGTAGTAGAGGAGCCCCCGGTAGTTCTAGTTTAGGGACAGGTACCGGAGGCGCCTGCTGTTACCCCCAAGACTTCAGGAGACCTTGGCACAGTTCCTGAGTAATATTGGTACATTTACTCAGGCGGGGTTGATTCGGGTTGCACCAGTACTTCACAGACCAGGGGAGGAGCTCAGACTCCCGCAGCCCACACTCCAGAGCAGCGAGATCATGTTGCTCAGGTTCTAAGTGTCATGGCATCACAACCTGTGGTCCCAGTTCAGCCTGTGGTTAGGGCAGAAGCATCTGAGGAAGAGCAGCTTAGACTTGAGAGGTACAAGAAGTACCACCCTCCTACCTTCAATGGATTGGCGACAGATGATGCCTAGGTTTTCCTGGATGAGTGTCACTGCATTCTTCATACTATGGGTATTGTTGAGATGAGCATGGTTGCTTTTTTTACATTTCAGCTCAGGGGAGCGGCTTATCAGTGGTGGCGAACATATAAGTTGGGTAGCCCGGCCGAGTCAGCTTCACTTACATGGGGTCAGTTTTCAGAGATATTCTTGAGAGAGTTTGTACCTCAGTCCCTCCGAGATGCATGGCGCACGGAGTTTGAGCACCTGTGCTAGGGCACTATTTTAGTATCATAGTATGCGGTCAGATTCAGTGATTTGGCTAGACATGCACCTACTTTGGTCGCTACAGTTAGAGAGCGAGTCCGTAGATTCATTGAGGGGCTCAGGCGTGATATTCGGTTCCGCATGGCTTGGGAGCTAGATTCGGATGTTTCATTTCAGCAGGTGGTAGGGATTGTTCGCTGAGTTGAGGGCATGTGGGATCATGTGAGAGATGACAGGCAAGACTATGAGAGAGATGACAGACGGGTCTATGAGAGGGAGGACATGTGAGGCCAAGAGAGAGAGAGAGGACAGATAGGCGAGGAGGTCTCATAGGCCAAAGCCATCTGCTGGTCCTTATTTTGGAGGCAGGTTACGACATGGTAAAGGTATTGTGGATCAGCTAGTTCAGTTTGCACTTCCGGCTTCGCACCGTGTTTCAGGTGATCATGGCTCTCAGAGTACTGGTATTGCACAGTTTCCACCACCACATCAGCAGAGAGGTTGTTTTGAGTGTGGAGATATCATCCACATAGTGAGAGATGGTCCCGGGCTCTAGGCAGATGTGTTACAACGGGGTATTCAAGCGAGTAGGGGGTGTCCAAGAGGGGGAGGCCCGACCGTTAATCTGTTTCATATAGTAAGTTGGAGGCCGTTGTGCCAGATGTTATCATGCAAGTATGGTTTGATCTGTTACAGAGGGGTACCATTTGTATTTCATTATGGTTCTGCTGGTCGGGACGAGTTCTCTTATTTGTTGTTTTATTTATGGGTGAATTTCATGATGTGCACTCTATTTACGTGTTTGCCCCTGTTGGGAGATTTTATGAGTGGTAGTTGTTCCTATCGTTGTTTTTATTCATTATTAAGAGTTACGAGACGGGTAATGAATTTATATTGTCCTTTACGGTAGGCTTGATGCGATTTCCTGAGTATTTTGGTTACGAGCTATGATTTGACATTCTATTGAGGTGAGAGTTCTGTGGTTGTAATTTTATTGGAAAATCTGATCAAGTGGAAGATTTTAATTGGTATAATGTATACTCGATCTGTGATTTAGAGTTGAGAGCGAGACCATCGTGATTTCATGTGTTTTGATGTGTTCGAACCGGACTATGTACCGCGATAGAGTTATATTAGGATGGGATCCTCGTGATTTATTCATATGCTTTAATTATTCTCTTGTTATATCGTTTTGTATGATAGTACTGATAGAGAGTTGTGCCTGTCGGGCTTGTTTGATAGTTTCCTTATGTGTTCCTCTTTTCATACTCAGTCATTTTCATTCTATGCTTCTTGAGTTAGCTTGCGGGGTGTGTGTGACCGGTGGCGTTACTTGTAGCTTGGTGATTCAGATGTCTAACTATGAAGTTTAGTGTTTCTTTCATAATTATGAGTTGATGCATCTGCTTGAGAGTGATACTGGATATGGATTTAGAATCAGGTCTTTTGGAAATGAATAGAAGGTGAGGAATTGAGGTATGAGGCTTATTGGTGGTGGTAGGAAGGCTAAATTGCAGTTGAGATGGTGTCGTCAGGCTTATGTAGATTGGGGTGACGTGGGATCACCCGCGGGTGTATGTTGGAAGTATGCATTCAGTGATTTGATAAGTTCGAGGCGAATCTTTGCACGTTCGAGGACGAACAGTTTTTTCAAGAGGGGGAAAATGTAAACACCCGACCGGTCGTTTTGAGAATTTAAGCTCCGTTCAGTTGCGTAAGGTCTTGAACATCTTCATATTATGTGTATCGTCATGCGTGCATGGACGAATTCAGTTACCAGATGATTCAGAGTCGAATTGGAGTAAGGAATCTAGTGTTGGAAGCTTAAGCGGTTAGATTTTGGTTGGTATGTGGCTTTTGTGTGAATGGTGAATGAGTTTTGGATGATGTCAGTAGCTTCGTGTGGTGATTCTGGATAGGCGTGTGTCCGGATTTGGATTTGGAGCTCTGTAGGGTAATTTGAGGCAATTCGGCGAAAGTTGGAAAATTAGAAGTTTGGAAAATGGAGAAGTTTGACCCACAATTGACTTTTGTGTTATTGGGGTCGGAATGCTATTCCGAGAGTTGGATCAGCTACGTTATTTCTTTTGGGACTTGTCTGCAAAATTTGACGTCATTCCAGGTTGGTTTGATTGGTTTCGGCACAAGTTTCCGAAGTTGGAAGATTTGGAAATTCATAAGTTTTATTCTTGGTTTGATTCATAGTTTCGTCATTGTTTGATGTGATGTGAGGCCCCAAGTGAGTCCGTGTTAGGTTATAGAACTTTGTTTTGTGTTTCGACAGGGTCCCGGGGGTCTCGGTTGTGTTTTAGGTGGGCTACAAGTCATTATCCCTTATTTTTGAACTGTTGGTTCCAGTGTCTGATGTCTTTCTTCGCGATCGCGAAGCTCCTTTCGCGTTTGCGAAGCGTCTCTGCTGATCTCCCTAATTTCCTTCTTCACGTTCGCAATGTTCCTCGCGATTGCGTAGCTCTGCACATTTCCCTCTTCGTGTTTGCATCTTCTATTCTGTGTTCGCATAGTAGAAAACCTGGCCTTGAGCACTGGTACTCATTACTCTTCGCGTTTGCGTGTTTTCGTATGCGTCGCGTATGCTTCCATCTTTTCTCCTCCGTGTTCGCGAGCGTGTCTTCGCTCTCTATGCACAACCTGGGCAACCTTCATTCTTCTTCTTCACAAACGCGATCCTTCCTCCGCGTTCGCGATGCTTAAGGACCTGGGCAGAATATAAGTTTTTCAAATCGAGGGTTAGACCATTTTCACCATATTTTGACTTGTAGAGCTCGGTTTTGAGCGATTCTTGGTGGGTTTCTCAAGCAATTTGATTGTAGTCCATGTTCGCGAGGTGACGAGTGTGTGCTCGGACTTATTTGTGGAAAGTTGTCCTTTTAGGAATCTTAGGTCCTTATATTCACTGAGTATGAATTTGTTCTTGATATGACTGAGTTCCTATTTTACTAGTTTCATCTCTACCTGCTCATATTAGACTTACTTGCTTTTGGATTCACTATTATTTCCTACTTGACTCCTAATTGACTTAACTGAAGATTCTATCCCCTTTACTGTCATGCTATACCCTCATAATTGCTTATCTCTATCTGTAATTATCATCATCCCATCCTATAATTGTTTGGTCTTAATTGAAGTTAATGTTATCTTCCCGCTACTTGTCCTTAAGTGAAATTGTTGAAGATCCTCGTAACTGCTCTACCTTAAAAGAAGTTTAGATATCCTATACCTTAGTTGACTTTCCCTTATATGGAGTCAATGGATTCGTGTTAGTTTTCTTGTTGATGGACCGTGCATTTTGGTACGATTGTTACATGCTATTTTCTTCGTTGTTGAGTTGTTCTTATTATGCCTAACATTCTTTATTATGCTTATTCCTTGTGAACTAGCATTGCTTTTCTTGTGGTCGAAGGTTCTTGAGTTGATGTATTCACCGTGTCTTGTATTATTGTCATTTGTTGTTGTTGTACTTGTTGTGGTGTTGCACGAGGTTTTTGTCGTGCGATTGTGGTTATTGTGATGCACGAGGTTTCTTCTTTGCCGTGTTTTCTATTGATATTGCACACACGGCGTGACAAGGCGGGATATGTATATGTGGGTTGCACATGTGGCGAGACAAGGTGGGAACATTATTATGCGCGTGTGGCGAGATAAGGCGGGCATCTACTTTACTATTGCACACGTGGCGAGACAAGGTGGGCCGTGTCAGGGATTGTTTGTGATACTTGTGTTGGCCTGGGGGCATTCTTTATTGCTGGTATTGTTTAATGGTACACTTACTGTGTGATCTTAATCTTGTGGAAATGGTGAGAAAACATTGTACGTGTTGCCCTCTTTCTTTCCTTATGCTTATTGGCTGTTGAATATGTTAGGACACCTGCACAAGCATACACGTAGTTAAGCACTATTATCGGATTAAGGGTTTCCTTGTTATTGTTGAGTATAGATACCCTTGTTGTACTTACCTTATATATGGAAGTGACTCCAATTGGCACGTGAGTCGTCCGTGAAGTTATTAGCTGAAATGAGGGCACAAGATGCCGATGTTAGGGTTCAGATAGTGGGACCCGCGCGTTGTGATTTGTCCGAGGTTCGGTACCTCGTGGAGATGACTAAGAAATTCATGTAAAAGTAGTTGAAATTTTTGCGTTATTATGTTCGATTTACTCTTCGTGTTATTTTTACGACTTTTCTGCTGATACTTGTTGTTCCTTTCCTTACTAAATTTTACTGTATTGTTAGCTATATTGTGAAGCCCTTATGTAAATGTCATACTCCGTCGTCCTATACTTTGCTTGTTCAGTTATTAGATTGGTGGGTGTCTTGACTAGTCCTTGTCACTACTTCACCGAGGTTAGTCTTGATACTTATTGGGCACCACTGTGGTGTGCTCATGTTACACTTCTGCATATTTTTGTGCAAATTCTAGGTTTTTTGGGTTGCCGGTCAATTGATAGCTAGCAACGCGGTTGCTGTCGTGGAGAATCAAGGTAAAGCCGCTACATCGTTCGCGAGTTTCGGAGTCACCGTCTTATTTTCTTCATACACTGTTGTACTTATTTCTGAACAGTGGCATTTATGAGTTATAGTATAAATTTCTGTAAAGCTTATGACTTGTGCTTACCGGATTTGGGGAAAATGTGTAATGTATAGAGATTCATTTCAGAAAGTATTCTAATGTTTTGATATTATGATTGATATTCAGTAATATTAGGTTTACCTAGTCCTTCAGACTAGGTGCTGTCACGATACCCAACAGAGGGAAATTTGGATCGTGACAGATATATCGATCATTTATGATGTCATGAGAGCTTGTTGTTGGAATAGACGCTTTGTATTTCTAGTAAAAATTATCTGAAATAGATTGTACTCATCAAGATTGAACCATTATTTATGGATAGGAGATAGTATGCATAATATATTTTAAAGCAAACGTTAACAAAGTACATTTAAGCACCAAATGGATTAACTAATATCCCTTCTTATTTGAGAAAACAAAAAAAAGTGGTAGCAGCAACACTGATCCGTCACACAGACAATGTTTAAGCATCGATCTTAAAAGGCTCCAACGCTGCGTAATACACTGATTTCTTGCTGAGGTAATGGGGCATAAATTCAGTACGCCATTTGAAGGATTTGTACAATGGTGGATTGCACAGATTAACAAGTGATTTTGCAGGCTCAACGACCTCTTCTGGACAAATGAAAGAACAAATAGATGTCCGTGCTTGAGTTGTGTTGGTCACCACTCTATGTGCTACACTTCCTAGCTTCCCGTTGCTAATCACCTGCATTTATACGATGAATTCATTCATTACTCAAATGATCATTCAACTATTCGAAATTAACTAGTAATTAAGGACCATTACCGTCAGAGCTAAACCAGAATTGACAACAAGTGCATGAGGTAGAGGTTCTATGCCAATCCATTTCTCATCCTTTATTATTTGAAGGCCATATGCATCTTGTTGGATTATGGTTATGAGATTAGGATCACAATGTCCACCAACTCCCAATGTTAAACTTGGATCTGGGCATTCTGGGTAAAGACCGGCAAGCATTCTTTGCCCTAGATCTTTGTCAAAATACCCTGCCTCCAACCCTAATCCTTCACTTACCAGACCCAAGATAATCTTGCTCAGCTTTCTCACTTCAGCCGAATATACACCAATAACCTCCCTGAAATTTCATTCTCATATTTTACATAGACATGAAAAGACAGGGGAAGAAAACAACCTGAAGAAATGTCCTTTATACTTCGAGTAGTTTTTACATAGTATAGTTGTCCTAAAAATAATAGCCAAAAAATATATATTTATATTAATGGATAATATACATATGTTATACATAATTAGTGTAGTATATTTGACCAGCGGTTGTAATTATTTTTGGCAGCAACAACATATTCAGTGTAATCCCACGTAGTGGGTTATGCGGAGGGTAGTGTCTACGCAGACCTTACCCCTACTCTTATGAAGATAGAGAAACTATTTTCAATAGATATAGTTATTTTTTGCCGACCGATAAAATATCTTAAAAGCCCGATTATTTCAATCATGTCTTGAAACATTTCTCTTTGACACTATTGTTTCTAAATTACATAAAACCTATCTATAAGTTGCTAAATAAAAATAGATAATCCCCAATAATTTCTTCTGGATGTAAAACTTAATAATTACCAAGATATAATACATAAGGTGAAATCAAAAGACAAACAAAAAAATTAAAAAAAAACTTAAAAATTGAGGAACAGAATTAGGTACCTATATCTTGGAGGTTTATCAGGCCAAATGCTTTTATCTTCCCCGTCAATGTTGCAGGTGTGCTCGAGAACATCCCTCCAGTATTTGTTCTCTTCTGTTTCATAATGCCTAGCACTACTACTATACAGTGTTGCTGCACCTCTTGCTGCATTTGCTGCCTCTTTAGCGTAATTCGCTTTCTCTTCCACTGGCAAGCTGAAGAATTCGTGGTACACTTTCATCGCCTCGTCCATTAGATTTTCTGGTATTCCATGATTGATTACCTGTTTTACCATGCATGGTATTATTTCGGTTGATAAAGTATAAGGCTTCTTATTAAAATTTGGCTTTAAAAGAAGAGAGATTGCAAATGTAGTGTAGTTATATTTCCTGTACAAACAAATGGACCTGGAAAAAACCATATTCTTCACAAGCTTTCAGAAGTTGTTGAACGACAACAACTCGTTCTTCGCCCTTAGCTTTTCCCAAATCGATGACTGGGATTTCCTTAACAATTGGAACTGGGTCAATTGGCCTTTCATGCATCGGTAAAACATAAATTGGAGGAAGTGTTTCGCCTTTATTTGACCAGCTAGAGATTAGGTCCGCCATTTTCTCCTTTTCTTGTGAATGAATCTAATTAAAACAAAAAGGAAACTGAATATATTGTCATAAAAAGAGCTGGTATATATACAGGCACCCAAGAATAGAAAAACGCAGGAGCAAAACCGGACCTAGGATTTGAAGACGAGGAGTGCACCACTACCTTTCAACATACACCTAGTATTGAGCATAGACTCTATGTATATGTATTTAGTCAATTTACTAATGTTTGGTTAACTTGACTTGGGTTAATTTGGCTTCGATTATTTGACTTTGGATCTGTAGACGAACGATCACCCCCCGAGTAGAATGAGATCACTTTTTTTTTTTCGGTTTAATATTCGTATTAGAAGAAGCAGTGGCATAGACATAGAGTGAAGTGTTCAATTAAATACTTTTCATCGAAAAATTACATTAAGTATAAAAAAAATTATATTATGTATATAAATCAATAATTACTTTTTGTAGATATATATTAAAGTTTCAACATCTTTTATAAAATTTCTGCTTCGCCCCCAGAAGAAGTATCATAAACGGACAAGTAATTTGCCATTTACAGGAAATCATATTTCTATGAAAGAGAAAAGGAAATGCAACTTTATTTTAAAAAGTGGAATCACATCCATTTTAGCAACGACAGAAGCAAAAGTATCATCTTAACAAAGGAGACATCTTCTATAAAAATTACGAAGAAAAAAAGGCAACAATATATTTCAGTTGGTGAATCATACCCCTCCTAACAAACTAAGTTTTATGTTAACTAAAGACTTTAATGAAAAGAAACATTTCCATCCCTTGGCTGATCGTAAGAGAAAAAAAGAGAGGACAAACCTGGGAAAATAAACTTCAGATTGTTACTTTTTTGTACGTTTACTTACAGGGAATTAAAGGACTCATTTATAGGGAACAAAAATGCATAAACGTACGTTCGCCTGACGTAACAAATATTAATCCATACAAGTGTTAGATTTGACAATGCATTTGCTTCACTCTTGAAAGAAGAATCATAAATATTTTCGCAAACTCTCAGGAAAAAAAGATTCTCCATTTTAATGTGCAAATGAAGACTGATAGCAACAAATCTCTCACTCCTCCATGCAATGGTGTAGACAGTCAACTTCTCCACATTCCCAAATATTCCAAATGATTCAGCTATAATATTAATTAATATTGTGACTGTATTTTATTTTTCTTCAAAGCAACTTTCTTAAGATCATTCTTTAAGGCATTTGTTGGAAGTTGAAGGTTAAATAAAACATTAAAAAGATTCAATCTAAGTAGTAAATGCAACCTGATTAATTTAGCTACGATCCAAAACATACGTGGGGGTACATATGTTTTTCCACTAGTGTGAAATAATAATAACATATACTCTCTTTTTCTGGTTCAACCGATGTTTATATTAAGATTAATATTAATATGCATTCCTGAGAAAGCTAATGCTATAATTGTTAGCACTAGATTTAGTGATAGTATACACACACATGTAGAAGAGAGCTTAAATGAATTATTGTTCGTTGTATCACAACGCATAAAATTATTTTCTCACCATAGAGCAATCTTTATATAATTACTATTCACTAAAAGATAATTCTTTTATATAATTTAACTATGAACCAAACAATCTCTAATTGAATAAATGATATCGTAATTAGTGGATTTCTGATACTTCACATAATCAGTACTCTCTCCGTCTCAAATTATCTGTTGTGTTTGTATGTTACACGCCCCTTAAAAAAATAATAATAAAAGATATTTTTGACTAATTTACCCTTATTTATGTGTTATTCGTATTTGAACAATCATAATATTAACCCATAATTGAGGTATTATTATTTTCTCACCATAGAACAATCTTTATATTATTATTCACTACTCCCTCCGGTCCATTATAAGTGATTTTTTGACCTTTTTTTTGTGGTCCAAATATTTGATTTTTTCAGAAAAAATTAACTCTTTTTTTTCCAGAGTAACCTTTAGACACTACTAGAAAAGTGTCAATTTCGTCCTCCAAAACCGATCAAAATCGGTCGGAATTAATGGAAAGCCGACTAATTTTTTGACCCCTTTTAATTCGTCGGAAAAATAATGGCCGCTAAGGTGTTGCGACTGAAGGCGGTAGCAATTTTCTAACCGAAGTCGATCGGTTAATTCAACTGTTGGTTGACCACTTTGATGACAACCTTTGTTGGAAAAGTAAATATCCGATCGAATACGATCGGTATTTTTTAAAATTATTTTTTATTTATTTTTCAAAATAGCGATCGACTTCGGTCGGAATTATTTGATTATTTTTTTATTTATTTTTCAAAATAGCGACAGACTTCGGTCGGAATAAAAAATATATAATCCTTTTGTATTTCTTTGTAAATTTTAATAGACTGACCAAAATCGGCCGGAATAATAAAAATAAAAAATAAAAAAGTAATTTCCGTAACTTCCGACCGACTTTGGTCGGAAATTTCAAATATCTGCATATTTCAAGTTGAAATTACCGACCGACCTCGGTCGAAAATTTTGAATTTCTGGGTTTTAATATGAGATTTCTGACCGAAATAGATCGATTTTCTAGGTAAAAACCTGACCGAATATGCATGCTTTTAAGCTACACCACCTACCAATTACAACCAATATACATCCTATAATAGGAGCATTATATTTCTGCCATTGAAACACAATTAACCAACAACAACAATAGCAATTAACCAACAACAACCACAACAACAACGCTAATAACAACCATAACAACAACAACTACACAAATGTTCAATAACACATTAGTATCAACAATACAATCATCAATCAAAACTATTCACAAGTTCAAGACTTTGTTTAGCAATACATATCATTCAATGAGTGTTTTGTATTGCATTATCTTTGTAACGATCCGATCGGTCGTTTTGAGAATTTAAGCTGAGTCGAATTGGAAGGAGGATTCTAGTTTTGGAAGCTTAAGCGGTGAGAATTTGACCGAAATTTAACTTTTTGTGTAAACGGCTCCTGAATAATTTTTGGATGATGTCAACATCTTCGTATGGTAAACTTGGACTTAGGCATGCATGCGAATTTGGATTTGGAGGTCTATACGGTAATTTGGGGCATTTCGGCGAAAGTTGAAGTTGGAAAGTGGAAAGGTTTGACCAATGGTTGACTTTGGTGATACCGGGGTCGGAATGCGATTTCAAGAGATGGAACAACTCCGTTATGTCAATTGGGACTTGTCCACAAAATTTGGTGCCATTCCGGGTTGAATTGATAGGTTTCGGCACGAGTTTTAGAAGTTGGAAGATTTGAAAGTTCATAAGCTCGATTCATGGTGCGATTCATAGTTTCATCGTGGTTTAATGTGATTCGAGACCTCGAGCGGGTGTGTTTCGGACGTGTTTCGCATAATTTCCATGGTTCAGGGGAGGTTTGAGTTCTGGTGTAATCGCACCTGCGGACCTTGTGCGCAGGTGCGATGGTTGCACGTGCTACGAAAGAGGCACAGGTGCGAGAGGAGATGGACTAGGCTGTCTCCGCAGATGCGGAGAAATGGTGCGCGCATGCAGCCTTGCAAAACCGGATATTTGGGTGCAGAAGCGAGATGGAGGGAAAATTCAGTTGGTCATGCGCACCTGCGGTTGCGCAGAAGCGGCTATTTTTGTCGCAAGTGCGGTCATGCCTAGGCAGAGTTTATATTCGAGGGTTTGCCATTTGCTCTATATTTTGACTTCCAGAGCTCGATTTTGAGCGATTCTTGGTGGGGTTTTCAAGAAATCCGATTGGTTAAGTGTTCTTCATCTAGTAATCAATGTATTCCACGAATTTATCTTTAATTCTATCATTAAATTTGTGTTTTGGGTTGAGGAAAATGTTNGGTGAATTGGAAATGGAAACGGGGCTAAACGGATGCAAATACGTCGAAGAATACGCGAGAGGGGACACCCGGACGATAACCGGGCGCCAAGCCAAACAGCCTGACCCAGCCTGGCGTTACCCAGGCCTTAGAGCCAAAATGCCAGGGGGGCCTGGCGTTACCCAGGCGTTAGAGCCAAAACGCCAGGGGGGGCCTGGCGTTACCCAGGCCTTAGAGCCAAAACGCAGGGTCCCCCAGTCGGCCAGAAATTGAGTTTTGACGGGTTTTAAGTGTTTCCAAGTTAGAAT
>MDKJ01206054.1:0-57134 GCA_005239525.1 Nicotiana knightiana | reverse complement strand
TGTTGGGCTCCCACGGACTCAGAGGAAATTTGACGCAGTTTGGGTTATTGTGGATAGGCTGACCAAAGCAGCACATTTCATTCCCGTGGAAAGTACTTATACATCAGAGTGGTTGGCTAAGTTATATATATTCGGGAGATTGTTCACCTTCACGGTGTGCCCATGTCTCTAATTTTAGATCAAGGTACGCAGTTTCGCACTTTTGGAGGGCACTTCAGTGTGAGTTGGGTACCCGAGTGAAGTTGAGCACAACATTTCATCCTTAGACTGACGGCGTCAGAGCGTACCATTCAGATTTTGGAGGATATGCTCCGCGCTTTTGTTATTGACTTTGGAGGTTCGTGGGATCAGTTCTTGTTATTAGCGGAGTTTGCTTATAATAATAGTTATCAGTTGAGCATTCAGATGGCTCCTTATGAGGCGTTATGTGGTAGACGGTGCAGATCACCAGTTGGATGGTTTGAGCCGGGAGAGGCTCGGTTACTGGGTACAGATTTAGTTCAGGAGGCCTAAGATAAGGTCAAGATCATTTAGGAGAGACTTCGTGCAACTCAGTCTAGGCAAAAGAGTCATGCCGATCGTAGGTCCGTGATGTGGCATTCATGGTTGGAGAGAGAGTATTGCTTCGGGTATCACCCATGAAGGGTGCTATGAAGTTTGGGAAGAAGGGCAAGTTGATCCCTAGGTATATCGGGCCGGTTGAGATTCTTGATAAGGTGGGGGGTGTAGCTTATAGACTTGCGTTGCCTCCTGGGTTATCCTCAGTTCATCCAGTATTCCATGTATCTATACTCCGGAAATATCATGGTGACCCGTCCCACGTGTTAGATTTCAGCTCTGTCCAACTGGACAAAGACCTGAATTATGAGGAGGAGCCGGTGGCTATTTTAGACCGTCAGGTTTGCCAGTTGAGGTCTAAGAGTTATCCTTCAGTTCGAGTGCAGTAGAAAGGTCAGCCCGTTGAGGTAGCTACTTGGGAGTCTGAGTCGGACATGCTGAGTAAATATCCACACTTGTTCGCTAATTCAGGTAAACTTCTATGTCCGTTTGAGGACGAACATTTGTTTTAGAGGTTGAGATTGTGATGACCCAAAGGGTCATTTATCACGACCCGAAATCCCACCTTCAGGTCGTGATGGCGTCTAACGTTGAACTCGCTGGACAAGCCAACGTTCCGATTATTACATTTATTTCTTTATTATAGACAGTTGAAATAATAACGGTAAACTAGAACAGTTATAATTAGAAATGCGGAAGATAAGAAATTCAACAACTTAAATAATAAATCTTACGAAATTTCATTAAATACACCCCCAGAACTGGTATCACAATTTCATGGACAGTCTAAGATTTACTAAAAACATGAGTCTGAAATAAACAAGTGTAGTTGTCTAGAAATACAAGATAAGAGAGAAGGAAAGAAATAAATGGTGACTCCAAGGCCTGCGGACGCCTGCAGGACTACCTCGGTGTCGCCGTGGACTGAAGGATACTCCCTCGCTCAATGTCCACTGGGTCCGGCTCCATAATCTGCACAACATAAAGAAGTGCATGTGTAGCATCAGTACAACCGACCCCATGTACAGAGTAAGTGCCGAGCCTAACCTCGGCGTAGTAGTGACGAGGCTAGGACACGACAAATAACGAATACCTATACAGTTCAATAATGTAATAAAGAAGTATTGACAATAAATAACCAATAAGCACAAAAAATGGAGCTAACATGCTGGGGAAAAGGGGAAACAATTCACCGAAATGACAGAATGCGATAACAACTGGAATGTATAAATAACATCAGGAATTTAACAAGACATGTCCCCTCGTTCTATAAATAAATAAATAAACACTCGGCACAGAATGTTCCCTCGTGCATAACCTCACAAACACTCGCCACGAAATGTCCTCTCGTGCAATAAATAAATAAACACTCGGCACGGAATATCCCCTCTTGCATAACCTCACAAACACTCGGCACAGAATGTCCCCTCGTTCAATAAATAAATAAACACTCGGTACGGAATATCCCCTCGTGCAATAAATAAATAAACACTCGGCATGGAATGTCCCTTCGTGCATAACCTCCCAAACACTCGGCACAGAATGTCCCCTCGTGCATAAACAATATAAAAACAACAGTTGGCACGAAATCAACAATAAAAAACCTTAAACGCACGGAATAATCAACAAGAATAATACCGTCCCAGAAAGGGAGACAACTATAACCAATCCTACACAAGTCTATAATCCAACATAAAGTTCCCCAACTCAACCACTCAACAATACTCATAACAAAGAATTTCCACCAAATGAATAGCTATCAAATTGATATTAAACTCATAAACATAGTAAAAGCCAATAAATATCATATAATTTAAAATTTCCGACTCACGGTCATGCTTGACAACAACATATAGGTACTCGTCACCTCACCTATACATTGAACATGGAATAAACACGTAGCAATTAGGACTCAACACCTATTCTCTCAAGCTAAGGTTAGGCCAAACACTTTGTCACGACCCAATTCCGGAGTCGTGATGGCGCCTGTCATGGAACCAGGCAAGCCACCCATTTTATCCAAGTTAAATGCAATTACCAATAAAATATCCTTCTTAACAAGTCTGTGGATACTAATAATAATAAATCAGAATTTGGAAACAATTTTATGAAAATCAAAACCCAAATCCTACAAACCCCGAATCCAGTGTCACACAGTCATGAGCTGCTAGTACTTAATACAACCAAAAAGAAATGACCAACATAGTCTGAAAATAAATACGACGGTAGAAAAGGAAGAGAAGACGAGATCAAGATCGCCAGCTGCTACCTCGTCAACTCTGATGAAGCTGCTGCTACTCACAGACCAGAGCTGAATCCCGTTGTACCTGGATCTGCACATAAAGTGTAGGGGGTAACGTGAGTACACCAACTCAGTAGTAACAAAACCAAACTACGGGCTGAGAGGTAGTGACGGGCTACACCTCCGATAATTCAAACAACAGTATATAACTTGGACATGACAGTAATATATCAGAAAATAAACACGATGAAACAATATACGTCTGTAACCCTGCACACTAGCATGAATTCATATAGAATCAAGAATGATGTGTACTCAGTAGTCAAACTCTCATAAGGTGGTCCACTCAGTACAAGACTACGGCCTTACGGCCCAGGGAAAATCCATCCCGGATATTACATAAACACAAGTGACACAGTCACCTAGTACTGAGGAAAAAGGCCAATCCAACCCCCACGGAGAAGATCCATCTCCGGAACATAAGCCCCACGGAGAAGGTCCATCTCTGGAACATAATACTCAGACAAGATCCATGTCTAGGGAAGATCCATCCCTCAATATCTGGGCGCTCACTGGGGGTGTAAAGACTCCGGAGGGGCTCCTATCAGCCCATGCCCTATATCAAGCCAACGACGGCATGATTCTAGGGTCACTGCGGTGTGCAGTCTGACCTCATAACTGTCTCAAAACCAGGATTCAAGCCTCGCTCAATCAGTACCTTCCAGTCTCACTAACAATGCTCTAACATATAAAAATCAGCCCAAAACTATTATAATATAGAATAAACTAGCAACTTACGAGACTGAGGCATGAAACATATACTATAACAGGACTGAGTACATGAAAACAATAATCATAAACGGAGACAACAATAATCGACCGTTCCAGTCTGAACATATCGACGTGAAGCCTTAACATGATTTCTATTGCGTTCTAGTAAATACCACATGCACTGTACAAATATCAACCCGAGGTAACCATTAGGCAGTGCCATGGGATGGGCCAGGCTACAAATATTCAGTCTACACCCGCATGCCCGTCACTTGGCAAGTGCGTCACCTTAATTAACATCAAATATCAAATAGTTTGGGGTTTCGAACCCTCAGTTCCAAGTTTGGAAGAGTTACTTACCTCAAAACCGTCTAATATACTACTCTGCAGTGCCCTTGCCTCTAAATTTGACCTCCGAGTGCTACAAAGCTACCAACAATTAGATGTATATCATTATAATATGTTAAGGAACTAATCCCAATCGAAATGTATCAAAAATACTCAAAAATCCCGAAATTGGTCAAACCCGGCCCCCGAGCCCACATCCCGAAACTCAGAAATTTTTATACAAAACTGTTCTCCATCATCTCACGAGTTTGTACATATAAAGAACACTAACTTTTGCAGTCCGAATGACCCCTCAAATCCCCATTTTAAAGCCTCTTAATCCCAAGCCCTAATTACCCAATTTGCATTGATGTTTCCCTAATTTTCCACCATAAATCCATCCTTTAATCACATATAAACAAGTTTGGAGTCCAAAGACCTTACCTCAGCGAAGAATTATCGAATCCCCTCTTCAAAACTCTTCCAAAAGCTTCAAACCCGGATGAAATATTGAGAAAGATGGCTAAAATTCGCGAAGGCACGCTTTTATACTTTATGTCCAGTGGTTCCGCACCTGCGACCACTTACTCGCACCTGGGGAACCGCACCTACGGATCCCAGGTGCGCACCTGCGGAAAGCCCCAAGGACCGCAACTTCCGCACCTGCGATCGACCTCCCGCACTTGCGGGCGGCAATTATCTCGCACCTGCAGACTCTTCTCACTCAGCCAAACTTTCGTACCTGTGGTGCCATGTCCGCTCCTACGGAACCGCACCTGCGGCTCCCCATCCGCAGGTGCGAAAACACCTGTAACAGCAACATCAACAATATCAAAACCATTCCAACTCCCCGTTAATCACCTGAAACCATCCCGAGCCCTTCGAGACCCCAACCAAACATACCAACGCATCATATATGATCATTCAAACTTAGTCGAGCCTTCGAAACATCAAACACAACATCAAAACCGCAAAAACACATCGAATTCAAGCCTATGAACTTTGAATTTTCTAAATCCCACCAACGATGCCGAAACTACCCAAAATAACTCCGATTGACCTGAAATTTTGCAGACATATTCAAACTGACATTACGAACCTTTTCCAACTGTCGGAATCCATTCCGACCCTAATAGCCTATTTTCCACTGCCAACCGGAAATTGTCAAAAACTAACTTTCGCCAATTCAAGCCTAATTCTACACCAGACATCACAAAAATATTCCGAACACACTCCTAAGTCCCAAATCACCTAACGAAGCTATCGAGCCATAAAATCCACATTCTGGGGTCGTTTCCCAATAAGTCAACTCTCAATTGACTTTTCCCAATAGAAGTCTATCTTTAAAGGCTACATGATTGAACTCTCACTACAACCATTCGATTTCAATCTTATCGACTCTAACACATTAATAACAGAATAACCAACCTATGACAAGTCAATAACAACAATTATAATGGAGGTTCTACGTAACGACGGACCGGTTCGTTACATTCTCCCCCTCTTAAACAAATGTTCATCCTCGAACGGGTCTAGAAACATACCTGGAGTCTCAAACAAGTGAGGATATCTGCTCTGCATCTTCCGCCCGGTCTCCCAAGTAGCCTCCTCCAATGGCTGACCTCTCCACTTTACCTTCATTGAAGCTATCTCCTTTGACCTCAACTTTCTGACCTCACGAGCCAAAATAGCCACTGGCTCCAGCTCATAAGACATATCATCCTTGAGCTGAACTGTGGTGAAGTCTAACACATGAGATGGGTCACAAACATATTTTCTGAGCATCGACACATGAAATACCGGATGAACACTCGATAGACTGGGCGGCAAGGAAAGTCTATAAGCCACCTCTCCAAGCTTCTGAAGCACCTCGAAAGGACCAATAAACCGCGGACTTAGCTTTCGTCTCTTTCCGAACCTCATAACACCCTTCATGGGTGATACTTTCAGCAATACCTTATACCCTTCCATAAAAGACCCATCTCGAACCTTCCGATCTGCATAACTCTTCTGTCTAGACTGCGCCATGCGAAGACGCTCCTGAATCAACTTCACCTTCTCCAACGCATCCTGAATCGAATCTGTGCCCAATAACTTAGCCTCACCAGGCTCGAACCAACCAACCAGAGATCTACACCTCTTACCATATAAAGCCTCATACAGGGCCATCTGTATACTGGACTGCTAGCTGTTATTATATGCAAACTCCGCTAGTTGAAAGAACTGATCCCATGAACCACAAAAATCGATCACACAAGCCCGTAACATGTCCTCAAAAATCTGAATAGTCCGTTCCGACTGCCCGTGGGTCTGCGGGTGAAATGCAGTGCTCAACTCTATATCAGTACCCATGCCTCTCTGCACGGCCCTTCAAAACTGAGATGTGAACTGTGTACCTCTGTCAGAAATAATAGAAACCGGAACTCCATGCAATCGTACAATCTCCTTAATGTAAATACAAGCTAACCACTCTGAAGTATAAGAAGTGCTGACAGGAATGAAGTGCGTGGACTTGGTCAATCTATCTACAATGACCCAAATAACATCAAAACCCTTCGAAATTCGTGGAAGCCCAACTAGAAAGTCCATGGTAATCCGCTCCCACTTCCACTCCGGAATATCTAACCTCTGAAGTAATCCACTTGGTCTTTGGTGCTCATACTTGACCTGCTGGCAGTTGAGACACCGTGCTACATACTCAACAATGTCTCTGTTCATCTACCTCCACCAGTACTGCTGTCTCAGATCCTGGTACATCTTCGTGGCACCCAGATGAATAGAATACCGCGAACTGTGAGCCTCTGCTAATATCAATTCTCGAATACCATCAACATTGGGCACGCAAATATGGCCATGCATCCTCATAAATCCGTCATCAGCAATAGTCACATCCCGGGCATCACCCTGACGAATTCTATCCTGAAGAACTAACAAGTGGCGGTCATAATACTGTCGTGCCTTAATCTGATCAAATAAAGAAGATCGGGAAGCCATGCTAGCTATCACCCGTGGAGGGTCTGACAAATCCAATCTCACCAACTGTCCCGCTAAAGCCTAAACATCAAGTGCTAACGGTCGCTCTGCTTCTGAAAGGTAAGCTAGGCTCCCCAAACTCTCGGCTCTGCGATTGGACACCACGTCTGGGCCAACTCTATCAACCGCACCGCCTATATCTTCTTCGGGCCCACCTGAATACCCTCACTAGAGACCACGTGACCCAAGAAAGCTACCGAACCAAGACAACACTCACATTTAGAGAACTTTGCATAAAGTTTCGCCTCCCTCAATCTCTGCAACACAACCCTCAAATGCTGAGCGTGCTCCTCCTGGTTACGAGAGTACACCAGTATGTCATCAATGAACACAATAATGAATGAATCAAGGTAAGGCTGAAACACGCTGTTCATCAAATGCATGAACGCGGCTAGGGCATTGGTCAGCCCAAAAGACATAACCAAAAACTCATAGTGGCCATATCTGGTCCTAAAAGCAGTCTTCGGAATATCAGAATCCCGAATCTTCAGCTGATGGTACCCAGACCTCAAGTTGATCTTGGGGAACACCCTAGATCCCTGAAGCTGATCAAACAAGTCATCAATACGGGGCAACGAATATCGGTTCTTCACCGTAACCTTGTTTAGCTGCCTATAGTCAATGCACATACGCATGCATCCATCCTTCTTTTTTACGAACAACAACGGTGCACCCCAAGGCGACACACTAGGCTGAATGAACCCCTTATCTAGGAGTTCCTGAAGTTGTTCCTTCAATTCGTTCAACTCTGTTGGGGCCATGCGGTAAGGGGGAATAGAGATAGGCTGCGTATCTAGCAATAAGTCAATACCAAAATCAATATCCCTGTCAGGTGGCATGCCTGGAAGGTCTGCTGGGAAAATGTCTGGGAACTCATGGACCACATGAACATAATCAATGGAAGGAGTCTCACTACTAACATCCCTCACAAAGGCCAAATAAGACTCACACCCCTTCCCAATCATACGCTGAGCCTTCGAAAAGGAAATCACCCTGCTAGGCACATACTCCACCTAACCTCTCCACTCAATCCTCGGCAATCCGGGCATCGCTAAGGTCACGGTCTTGGCGTGATAGTCGAGAACCACATGGCATGGAGATAGCCAATCCATGCCCTAAATTACATCGAAGTCAACCATGCTAAGCAATAATAGATGTGCCCAGTTATCCCGACCCCCAATAGATATAATACAAGACCGGTACACCCGGTCTACCACAACAGTATCCCCCACCGGAGACGACACATGAACAAGCTGAAAACAAAGACTCATGGGGCGTATCCAAGAAATGTGCAAAGTATAAAGAAACATATGAATAAGTAGAACCAGGATCAAATAATACTGCAGCATCTCGGTGACAGACTGCGATAATACTTGTAATCACTACATCTAAAGCTATGGCATCTAGTCTGCCCTGAAGTGCATAGAAACGGGCCTGTCCTCCACTTGACCGACCTCCCTCTCGGGAGCGGCCTCTGACTAAATAACCTCCACCCCTAGTTGCCTGAGCGGGTGGTGTAGAAACTGGTGTTGAAGATGGAGGCTGGCTCCTGTGCTGAAATGAACTACCAGAAAGGCGGGGACAATACCTCTTGATGTGACCCAGATCCCCACACTCGAAACAACCCCTCTCAGCAAATGACGGTGGGGACTGAAGGGAATCCCTGGAACCAGAGTAGCTGCTAGAAGAACCATGTGCTGAGGAACCCTGTACTGATGGTGGCCGGGATGAGCTCTGGGCTGGAAGTGCACTAAATGAGGAACGGCCCAGATGAGAGCTACGGGGACCGTGTCCTAATGAAGCACCACTGTAAGCTGGACGAGCTGGCTGAGGAGGCCTGAATGGTCTACCTATGCTGTGCTGAGACTTGAGTGATCACCACCATAACTACTAGAACCTCGAGGCTTCTTGGCCTCTCTCTCAACACGCTCCTGGCAGCGCACTGACTCAATCTCCCTGGCTATGTCAACTACCTCCTCAAAAGAAGCACCGGATACCCTCTCCCTGGTCAGAAAAATCTGTAGCTGATAAGCGAGACCATCAACAAATCTCCAAATCCTCTCTCTGTATGTGGGAACGAGCTAGATGGCATGACGGGCTAACTCAGAGAACCTCATCTCACACTGCATCACGGTCATGTCTCCCTAACGAACTGCTCGAACTCTCTGCAGCAGCTCCTCTCTACGAGACTATGGTATATACTTCTCCAGAAAGAGAATGGAGAACTGGTGCCATGTAAGGGGCGATGCATCAGCGGGTCTACGCCTCTCATAGGCCTCCCACCAAGCAAGTGCAGCTCCTGAAAACTGGAATGTAATGAATGGAACCCCACTGGCCTCTAATATCCTTGCAGTACGTTGTATCCTCTGACACTTGTCCAAGAAGGCCTGGGCATCCTCGCCCTCTGTACCACTAAAAGTCGGAGGCTGGAGTCTGCTAAACCTCTCCAACCTACGCTGCTCTTCATCAGCTAAAGCTGGGACCACATATTCCTGTAACGGAGCAATATGCTTCACTGGGGCTGCCCCAGGTGTCTGAAGTCCCTGGGTGACCTGCTCTGGTGTCCGGGCAGCTGGAGTCTAGATGCCTCCCCTGGCCTGAGAAGTAGTAGCAGTAGTGGACATAGCGACGACCTGTGCCAAGCTGGTGCACACCGTCAAAATCTGGGCTAGGGTCTCCTGAAGACCCGGAATCACAATGGGCATTGGTGGTGCCTGAGTCTGCCCCGCTAGAATCTCAGTTGCGGGGACCTGCTCCTGGACAATGGGTGGGTCCACAGGTGTTGCCCCGGCTGCTGTGCGGACTGCACCCCTCCCTCTGCCACGACCTCGACCACGGCCTCGACTTCAGGCTGGTCCTGCTGGTGTCTGGTCACCCCTATTGGTAGCACGAGTCCTCACCATCTGTGAGAGAATGAAAATAACAGAAGTTTAGTTTTCGAGTTCAACAGGGTCGCACGACAGAATTCAAAGATGTGGGACTTTCCTAAGGGTTCTGTAGCCTCTCATAAGTATAGACGTCTCCGTACCGATCCACAAGACTCTACTAAACCTGCTCATGACTGGTGAGACCCATTTAATCTAAGGCATTGATACCAACTTGTCACGACCCAATTTCGGAGTCGTGATGGCGCCTGTCGTTGAACCAGGCAAGCCACCAATTTTATCCAAGGTAAATGCAATTACCAATAAAATATCCTTCTTAACAAGTCTGTGGATACTAATAATAATAAACGAGAATTTGGAAACAATTTTATGAAAATCAAAACCAAAATCCTACAAACCCCGGATCCAGTGTCACACAGTCATGAGCTGCTAGTACTTAATACAACCAAAAAAGAGATGACCAACATAGTCTAAAAATAAATACAACGGTAGAAAAGGAAGAGAAGACGAGATCAAGAGCACCAGTTGCTACCTCGTCAACTCTGATGAAACTGCTGCTACTCACTGACCAGAGCTGAATCACGCTGTACTCGGATCTACACACAAGGTGCAGGGGGTAACGTGAGTACACCAACTCAGTAGTAACGAAACTAAACTACGGGCTGAGAGGTAGTGACGGACTACACCTCCGATAATTCGAAAAACAGTATATAACTTGGACATGATAGTAATATATCAGAAAATAAACACGATGCATCAATGTATGTCTGTAACCCTGCATACTAGCATGGATTCATATAGAATCAAGAATGATGTGTACTCAGTAGTCAAACTCTTATAAGGTGGTCCACTCAGTAATAGACTACGGCCTTACGGCCCAGGGAAAGTCCATCCCAGATATTACATAAACACAAGTGACACAGTCACCTAGTACTGAGGAAAAAGGCCGATACAGCCCCAACGAAGAAGATCTATATCCGGAACATAAGCCCCACAGAGAAGGTCCATCTTCGGAACATAATACTCGGACAAGATCCATGTCTAGGGAAGATCCATCCCTCAATATCTGTGCACTCACAGGGGGTGTAAAGACTCCGGAGGGGCTCCTATCAGCCCAAGCGCTATATTAAGCCAACAAAGGCATGATTCCAGGGTTGCTGCGGTGTGCAGTCCGACCTCATAACTGTCTCAAAACCAGGCTTCAATCCTCACTTAGTCAGTACCTTCCAGCCTTACTCACAATGCTCTAACATATAAAAATCAACCCAAAACAATGATAATATAGAATAAACTAGGAATTTACGAGACTGAGGCATGAAACATATACTATAACAGGACTGAGTACATGAAATTAATAATCATAAACGCAGACAGCAATAATCGACCATTCCGGTCTGAACATATCCGCGTGAAGCCTTAACATTTATACATAGCATGATTTCTATTGTGTTCAAGTAAATGCCACCTTCACAGTACAAATATCAACCTGAGTAACCATTAGGCAGTGCCATGAGATGGGCCAGGCTACAAATTTTTGGTGTACGCCTGCATGCCCGTCACTTGGCAAGTGTGTCACCTTAATTAACATCAAATATCAAATAGTTTGGGGTTTCGAACCTTCAGTTCCAAGTTTGGAAGCATTACTTACCTCAAAACCAGCTAATATACTACTCCGCAATGCCCTTGCCTCTAAATTCGGACTCCGAGTGCTCCAAAGCTACCATCAATCAATGTATATCATTATAATATGGTAAGGAACTAATCCCAATCGAAATGTATCAAAAATACTCAAAAATCCCGAAATTGGTCAAACCCGGCCCCCGGGCGCACGTCCTGAAACTCAGAAATTTTATACAAAACTGTTCTCCATCATCTCACGAGTTCGTACATATAAAGAACACTAAATTCGGAGTCCAAATGACCCCTCAAATCCCCATTTTAAAGCCTCTTAATCCCAAGCCCTAATTACCCAATTTGCACTGATTTTCCCTAATTTTCCACCGTAAATCCGTCCTTTAGTCACATATAAACGAGTTTGGAGTCCAAAGACCTTACCTCAGTGAATAACTATCGAATCCCTTCTTCAAAACCCTTCCAAAAGCTTCAAACCCGGATGAAATATTGAGAAAGATGGCTGAAATTCGCGAAGGCACGCTTTATACTTTATGTCCAGTGGTTCCGCACCTGCAGCCACTTACTCACACCTGCAGAACCGCACATGCGGATCCCAGGTGCGCACCTGGGGAAAACCCCAAGGACCTCAACTTTCGCACATGCGATCGACCTCCCGCACCTGCGGCCTCGCAGGTGCGGCAATTATCTTGCACCTGCGTACTTTTCTCACTCAACCAAACTTCCGCAGCTGCGGTGCCATGTCCGCTCCTGCGGAACCGCACCTGCGGCTCCCCATCCACAGGTGCAAAAACACTAGTAACAACAACATCAGCAATATCAAAACCATTCCAACTCCCCGTTAACCACCTGAAACCATCTCGAGCCCCTCGGGACCCCAACCAAACATGCCAACGCATCATATATGATCATTCAAACTTAGTCAAGCCTTCGAAACATCAAATGCAACATTAAAACCCCAAAAACACATCGGATTCAAGCCTATGAACTTTGAATTTCTAAATTCCACCAATGATGCCGAAACTACCCAAAACAACTCCGATTGACCTGAAATTTTGCAGACATATTCAAAATGACATTACGAACCTGTTCCAACTGTATTCTGACCCTGATAGCCTATTTTCCACTGCCAATCGGAAATCGTCAAAAACTAACTTTCGCCAATTCAAGCCTAATTCTACACCGGACATCACAAAAATATTCCGAACACACTCCTAAGTCCCAAATCATCTAACGAAGCTATCCGAGCCATAAAATCCGCATTCCGAGGTTGTTTACCAATAAGTCAACTCTCAGTTGACTTTTCCCATTATAAGGCTATCTTTAAAGGCTACATGACTGAACTCTCACTACAACCATTTGATTTCAATCCTATCGACTCTAACACATCAATAACAGAATAACCAACCTATGACAAGTCAATAACAACAATTATAATGCAGGTTCTACGTAACGACGGACCGGGTCGTTACACACATACCTCGACTCCGAAGATCAAAATCACGCCTCCAGCACCGCATTTAGTTTCGAACCCGACTCCAAATCAATAGTATCTAGACGTAACTGACTCAATAACATCAATAAATGTTGTGTCGTGTTCGCACAGGTCAACTTACCCCTCCTATGCTGTGCGTTCGCGACCTACATGGTGCGTTCGCACAGTGTCCCCAAATTTACCCTCCGCGTTCGCATCCTATGTGGTGCGTTCGCACTGTACAAAATTTACCCTGACCCCCTGACCCCACTTTACCCTGTGCGTTAGCACTCCCTTGAGTGCGTTCACATAGGGAAAAATACCTGGACACCAGCAACAACAATGTCACACCAGAGTTTTACCACTTTTTGCACTCCGACACCTACCCGAAACTCACCCGAGCCCTCGGAGCTCAAAACAAAGTATATACACAACCTCAAAAACATCCTACGGACTTACTCAAGTAATCAAAACAACAAAATAACATCATAAACATCTAATTAAACCTCAAAATCAATGAAGTTCATTTAAACTTCTAAATTTTCAATTTTCGATCCGAATCACGTCAAACTAAGTCCGTTTATTATCAAATTTCACATATAACACATATAAAACATATTGAACCTGTTCGGGGCTCTGGAACCATAATACGGGCCCGGTATCACAGGTTTCACATCAAATCTCATTTTTAAAAACCTTTATATTTTTCAGAAAATAATTTTCTTCAAAAATTCATTTCTCGGACTTGGGACCTCGGAATTCGATTTTGGGCATACGCCCATGTCCCATATTTTCCTACGGACCCTCTGGGGCCGTCAAATCACGAGTCCAGGTCAGTTTACCAAAAATGTTGACCAAAGTCAACTTTACTCAAATAATTAATACAAAATCATTATTTTATCAATTTTCCACTTAACGGCTTCCTGGCTACACGCCCGGGCTGCGCACGTGCATCAAGGTGAGATCAAAGGAGGCTTTCATGGCCTCAGAACACAGATTTAGCTAAAATTACACAGGATGACCTTTTCGGTCATCACAATCTCCACCTCTAAACCAAACGTTCGTCCTCGAACGGACATAGAAAGGTACCTGAATCGGGAAAAAGATGGGGATATCGGCTACGCATATCAGACTCGGACTCCCAGGTAGCTACCCCAACAGGCTGACCTCTCCACTGAACACGAACCGAAGGATAACTCTTTGATCTCAACTGACAAACCTGCCGAGCTAATATGGATACCAGCTCCTCCTCATAAGTCAAATCCTTGTCCAACTGGACACCGCTGAAGTCAAGCACATGAGATGGATCGACAATGTACCTCCGAAGCATAGATACGTGAAACACCGGATGCACGACTGATAAACTAGGTAGCAAAGCAAGTTTGTAGGCCACCTCTCCTACCTTATCCAGAATCTCAAATGGACCAATGTACCTAGGGCTCAACTTTCCCTTCTTCCCGAACCTCATCACACCCTTCATGGGCGCCCTCCGAAGAAATACTCGGTCTCCAATCATAAATGCCAAATCACGAATTCTGCGATCTGCATAACTCTTCTGCCTGGACTGGGCTATACGAAGTCTATCCTGAATATTCTTAACTTTATCCAAGGCATCCTGGACTAACTCTGAACCCAACAATCTAGCCACTCCCGGCTCGAACAACCCAACTAGCGACCGACACCGCCTACTATACAACGCCTCATACGGAGCCATCTGAATGCTCGACAGATAGCTATTGTTGTAGGCAAACTCAGCTAAAGGAAAGAACTGGTCCCATGAACCTCCAAAATCAATGACACATGCTCGCAACATATCCTCCAAAATCTAAATAGTATGCTCGTACTGTCCGTCCGTCTGAGGATGGAATGCTGTGCTGAAATCAACCCATGTGCCCACGCTGAAATACTCTCTAGAAATGGGAGGTAAACTGAGTACCTCGGTCAGAAATAATGGACATGGGCACAGCATGCAATCGAACAATCTCTCTCATGTTGATCTTTGCCAACTTCTCTGAAGAATACGAAACTGATACATGAAAAGTGTGCTAACTTGGTTAGCCTATCCACAATGACCCACACCGCATCAAACATCCTCTGAGTCTGTGGGAGTCCAACTACGAAATCCATGGTAATATGCTCCCACTTCCACTCGGGAAGCTCAATCTGCTGCATCAAACCACTGGGTCTCTGGTGCTCATACTTAAACTGGTGACAGTTCAAGCACCGAGCTATATATGCTACAATATCCTTCTTCATCCTCCGCCACCAATAATGCTGCCGCAAATCCTAGTACATCTTTGAGGTGCCTGGATAAATGGAATATCGGGAATTATGGGCCTCCTGCAATATCAAATCCCGAATGCCATCAACATCAGGTACACAAATACGACCCTGCATCCTCAAAACTCCCTCACCATCAACTAGGACTTGCTTGGCACCTCCGTGCCAGACTATATCTCTAAGAACACATAAATGACGATCATCATACTGCCTGGCCCGGATACAATCATACAATGAAGAACGGGCAATAGTATGGGCCAAAACACTGCCAGTCTCAGAAACCTCCAATCTCATGAACCGGTTGGCCAAAGCCTGAACATCCAAAGCAAGCGGTCACTCTCCGACTGGTATATAAGCAAGACTACCCATGTTGGTTGACTTCCGGCTCAAAGCATCGGCCACCACATTGGCCTTCCCTGGATTATATAAGATGGTAATGTCATAGTCCTTCAACAACTCTAACCATCTTCTCTGCCTCATATTCAACTCCTTCTACTTGAACAAATACTGCAAACTCTTATGATCCATGAACACCTCACATGGCACCCCATACAGATAATGCCTCCAAATCTTCAATGCATGACCCGAATGTTGAATCCACTTTTTTTATTCTTTCTCTTTCCTCCCTTATTCTAAAAAGGGAAAAAAACAATAACTGCTAACTGTAAATCATGAACTGGATAGTTCTTCTCATGAACCTTCAAATGAAGTGAAGCATAAACTATAACCTTGCAATTCTGCATCAACACTGCAGCAAGTCCAACCCGTGAAGCATCACAATACCCGGTATATGGTCCTAAACTTATGGGCAAAACTAACACCGGTGTTGTGGTCAAGGCTGTCTTGAGCTTCTGAAAGCTCGTCTCACACTCATCAGACCACCTGAACGGGGCACCCTTCTGGGTCAACTTGGTCATTGGGGCTGCAATGGATGAAAATCCCTCCACAAACCGGCGATAATAACCTGCTAAGCCCAAGAAACTCCGAATCTTGGTAGCTGAGGTGGGCCTAGGCCAATCTTGGACTGCTGAAATCTTATTGGGATCCACCTGAATACCCTCAGATGATACCACATGGCCTAGAAATGCAACCGAACTCAACTAGAACTCACACTTGGAAAATTTGGCATACAATTAACTGTCTTTCAGAGTCTGGAGGACGACTCGAAGGTGCTGCTCATGCTCCTCTCAGCTACGGGAGTAAATCAAAAATATCATCAATGAAGACTATGACAAACGAATCCAAATAGGGACTGAACACTTGGTTCATCAACTCCATAAAAGCAGCGGGGGCATTTGTCAACCCAAATGACATCACCAAGAACTCATAATGCCCATAACGAGTGCGAAAGGCTGTCTTAGGGATATCAGATGCCCTAATATTCAGCTGATGGTAACCAGATCTCAAGTCAATCTTGGAAAACACTGTAGCACCCTGAAGCTGGTCAAATAAATCATCAATCCTCAGCAAAGGATACTTATTCTTAATAGTAACCTTGTTCAACTGCCGGTAGTCAATACACATCCTCATCAAGCCATCTTTCTTCTTGACAAACAACACTGGGGCACCCCAAGGAGAAACACTAGGCCTGATGAGGCCTTTATCCAACAAATCCTGCAACTGATCCTTCAACTCTGGCGGGGCCATACGATACGGCGGGGTAGAAATAGGCTGAGTGCCCGGAGCCACCTCAATACCAAAGTCAATGCCCCTGTCGGGTGACATACCCGACAGGTCAGCAAGGAATACCGCTAGGAAATCACTAACCACGGGCACAGACTCCATAGAAGGAACCTCAGCACTAGAATCATGAACATAGGCCAAATATGCCAAGAAACCCTTCTTAACCATGAGTCGAGCCTTCATATATGAAATAACTCTACCGGAAGAATGACTAGGAGTCCCTCTCCACTCCAAACGAGGTACTCCTAGCAAGGCCAAGGTCACTGTCTTGGCATGACAGTCCAGAATAACATGGTAGGGAGATAACCAATCCATCCCTAAAATAACATCGAAGTCAACCATATCAAGAAGAAAAATATCTACATGAGTCTCCAGACCACCAATAACCATAAGCATGAACGACAGATTCGATCTACCACAGTAGAATCACCCACCGGGTTAGACACATATACAGGAGTACTTAGGTAATCACGGGGCATGCTCAGATAAGGGGCAAAATATGAAGACACGTAGGAGAAATTAGAACCCGGATCAAATAAAATCGAAGCATCTCTGCTGTAAACTAAAACCATACATGTAATAACTGCATCAGAGGCTTCAGCCTCAGGCCTGGCAGGAATAGCATAGCATCGGTGCGAAGCCCCTCAAAACTGAACATCTCTGGGTCTACCCACTGCGGGCTGACCTCTACCTCTCGTGGCCTGTCCACCTCTAACTATTTGTCCTCCACCTCGGGCACCTCGACCTCCACCCCTAGCTGGATTAGGGGGCGGGGGTGCACCTGGTGCGGGAATCATAGCACGGGAACCCTGATACTGAGAACCACCGGGACCTTGGGGGCAGAACCTGGCAATGTGCCCCACACCACCACAAGTTAAACATTACCTCGACTGCTGAGAATGTTGTCCCTGAAACTGTCCCAGACGACCAGAATAACCACTCTGGAAGCTCTGAAGCGGCGGTGCACTGATAGGAGATGGTGGTGCACTGTGGGATACCTGGAGTGCTGGTTGGAATGGTCTAGGAGGATGACCTCTGCCAAAATAATCTTTTCCTCCAGATGAGGCACCACTGAATCGGCCAAAATGAAGAGGCCTCTTGTCAGACCCCTGGCCGCTGCCCTGTGAAAAGAACATCTCAATCCGTCTGGCCACATTGGCCGCCTCCTGAAATGAAATATCGGTACCTGTCTCTCTGGCCATCTGGAGTCTAATAGGCTGAGCTACATCCTCAATAAACCTCCTCACCCTCTCACGATCACTGGGGACTATCATGACAGCATGTCGGGACAGAGTAATGAACCTGGTCTCATACTGTGTAACATTCATAGATCCCTGCTGGAGGAGCTCAAATTGCCTCCGAAGATCCTCCCTCTGAGTAACTGGAAGAAACTTCCCCAAGAATAACTCGGAGAACTGAGCCAAAATCAAAGACGAAGACCCAGCTGGTCTGGTCAAACAGTAGTCCCTCCACCATGTCTTGGCGGTACCAGAAAGACAGAATGTAGCAAAATCAACTCCATTGACTCCACGATGCCCATGTTCCGAATAACCTCATAGAAACTGTCCAAGTAATCCTAGGGATCCTCTGATGGTGTACCAGCAAATGTAGTAGGAAATAGCTTGGTGAACCGATCCAATCTCCACAGGGCATCGGCAGACATAGCTGCTCCCTCAACTACCTGTGCCACAATACCCGGCTGAGCTGCTCCAGCTGTCTGAGGTGCTGGAGTCTAGAACTGAAAAGCTAACTACTCTGGTGTGCGGGTAGCAGGAGTCTGAGTCCCACCTCCAGCCTGAGAGACGGCCGGTCTTGTATGAAGAAGACCGTCCTGAGTCACGCTCTCCATAAGGTCCACTAAGTGGACCAAAGCGTCCTGTAGAACCGGGGTGGCAATAAACCCCTTTGGGACCTGAGCTGATCCGACCGAAACCGTCTGAGCAGGAACCTCGCCGGCAAAGTCTACCTGTGGGTCCTCTAATGGGGCTGCTGCTTTGGGCTGAGCCCTGGCTCTACCTCGGCCTCTAGCACGGCCTCGTCCTCGGCCCCTCGTAGGAGCTGCAACAGGAGGATCGGGCTACTGATCGGTAGATGAGGAAGCACGCGTTTTCGCCATCTGGGATAGAATAGAATAGAAAATCAGTTAGCATTTATAATTCAAACAACACGACAGAGCAGAAGGAATGTGAAGTTATTCCTAACTTTGCAGCCTCTAGGGGATAAGTACAGACGTCTCCGTACCGATCCCTCAGACTCTACCAAGTTTGTCCGTGAATTGTGAGACCTTGGTACCTAGTGCTCTGATACCAATTTCTCATGACCCGAAATCCCACCTTCAGGACGTGATGGTGTCTAACGTTGAACCTGCTAGACAAGCCAACGTTCCGATTATTACATTTATTTCTTTATTATAGACAATTGAAATAACATCAGTAAACTAGAACATGTATAATTAGAAATGCGGAAGATAAGAAATTCAACAACTTAAATAATAAATCTTACAAAATTTCCTTAAATGCACCCCCAGAACTGGTACCCCAATTTCACGAATAGTCTAAGATTTACTAAAAATATGAGTCTGAAATAAACAAGTGTAGCTGTCTAGAAATACAAGATAAGACAGAAGGAAAGAAATAGATGGTGACGCCAAGGCCTGCGGGCGCCTGCAGGACTACCTCGGTGTCGCCGTGGACTGAAGGATAGTCCCTCGCTCAATGTCCACTAGGTCCGGCTCCATAATCTGCACAACATAAAGAAGTGTAGGTGTAGCATTAGTACAACCGACCCCATGTACTGAGTAAGTGCGGAGCCTAACCTCGACAAAGTAGTGACGAGGCTAGGACACGACAAATAACGAATACCTTTACAGTTCAATAATGTAATAAATAAGTATTGACAAGAAATAACCGATAAGCACAAAAAATGGAGCTAACATGCTGGGGGGAAAGGGACAACAATTCACTGAAATGACAGAATACGATAACAACTGGAATGAATAAATAACAACAGGAATTTAACAACTCTTAACAATAAAAAAATAGAGTGGCACGACATGTCCCCTCGTGCTATAAATAAATAAATAAAAACTCGGCACGGAATGTCCCTCGTGCATAATCTCACAAACACTCGGCATGGAATGTCCCATCGTGCACTAAATAAATAAACACTCGGCACGGAATGTCCCCAATAAATAAATAAACACTCGGTACAGAATGTCCTCTCATGCAATAAATAAATAAACACTCGACACGGAATGTCCCCTCATGCATAACCTCAGAAACACTCGACACAGAATGTCCCCTCGTACATAAACAATATAAAAATAACAATTTGCATGAAATCAACAATAAGAAACCTTAAATGCACGGAATAATCTGCAAGAATAATACCGTCCAGGCAAGGGAAACAACTATAACCAGTCCTACACAAGTATATAATCCAACATAAAGTTCCTCAACCGATCAACTACTCAACAATACTCATAACCAAGAATTTCCACCAAATGAATAGCTATCAAATTGATATTAAACCCATAAACATAGTAAAAGCCAATAAATATCATATAATTGAAAATTTCCCACTCACGGTCATGCTTGACAACAACATATAGGTACTCGTCACCTCACCTATACATTGAACATGGAAGAAACATGTAGAAATTAGGACTCGACACCTATTCCCTCAAGCTATGGTTAGGCCAAACACTTACCTCGACTCCGAAGATCATAATCACGCCTCAAGCACCGCTTTTCCTTTCGAGCCCGACTCCAAATCAATAGTATATAGACATAATTGACTCAATAACATCAATAAATGCTTAACAATTCAAGTCCTATGCTTAAATATAGAATTCCCAAATTGACCCCGGGCCCCCTTGGTCCAAACATGAGGTTCGGACCAAAACCCGATCACCCATTCCCCCACAAGCCCGAATATATAATTTGTTTCGAAATCTGACCCCAAAACGAGGTCAAATTCCCAAATAATGAAAAAGCCCTAACTCTACTCAAAACCCCAATTTTCTACCATCAATCATATATTTTTAGGCCTAAAATCTAATGGGTTTTAATAAAAATGGAAAAAAACAAGTCAAAGATTACTTACCTAAGAGGTTATGGTGAATAAATGCTTCAAAAATCGTGTATGGGGTTTGGAGAAGAAGAGGGTTTGTGAATTTTGGAAAAATCCCGTAATACATTCTGTTTTGGGTATTTAAATTTACTGGACAGATTTCTTCTTCGTGTTCGCGGGCCCAAGGCTGCGTTCGCGGAGGCTTGGATTCACAAAACAGTGCGTTCACCGTTGTGGGGCCGCGTTCGCACAGGTCAACTTACCCCCAGACCCCAGGTACCCCTCCTATGCTGTGCGTTCGCGACCTACATGGTGCGTTCACACAATGTCCCCAAACATACTCTCCGCGTTCGCACAGTGCAAAATTTACCCTGATCCCCTGACCCCACTTTACCCTATTTTTTCGCACTCCCTTGAGTGCATTCGCATAGGGAAAAATACCTGGACACCAGCAACATCAATATCACACCAGATTTTTTCCACTTTTTGCACTCCGACACCTACCCGAAACTCACCCGAGCCCTCGTGGCTCAAAATCAAATATACGCACAACCTCAAAAACATCCTATGGACTTACTCAAGTAATCAAAACACCAAAATAACATCATAAACATTGAATTAAACCTCAAAATCTATGAAATTCCTTTAAACTTCCAAAACTTCTAAATTTTTCATTTTCGATCCGAATCACGTCAAACTAAGTCCGTTTCTTACCAAAATTTTACAGATAACACATATAAAATATATTGAACCTGTTCCGTACTCTGGAACCATAATACAGGCCCGGTATCACAGGTTTCACCTCAAATCTCATTGTCAATAACCTCTATATTTTTCAGAAAATAATTTTCTTCAAAAATTCATTTCTCGGACTTGGGATCTCGAAATTCAATTCTGGGCATACGCCCATGTCCCATATTTTCCTACGGACCCTCTGGGACCGTCAAACCACGGGTCCGGGTCTGTTTACAAAAAATGTTGACCAAAGTCAACTTTACTCAAATAATTAATACAAAATCATCATTTTATCAATTTTACACTTAACAGCTTCCAGGCTACATGCCTGGGATGCACACGCACATCGAGGTGATATAAAAAGGAGGCTTTCATGACCTGGGAACATAGATTTAGCTGAAATTATACGGAATGACCTTTTGGGTCATCACATCATTTTAAGAATTTAGACCCAATTCTAGGCTTATTAGCCATAAAAAGACTAGTTTTAAATACCTTGATTTTCATGTGCAGTCCGAGCGTGAAACCGAAAATCTTTTATGTTAAAATATAAGAAATAGTAATTCTAGAGTTAAAATTTGATTATAGATGACTTTGGTCAACATTTTGAGTAAACGGACCTGGATCAGTATTCTGACGATCCCGGGAGGTCCACAGTAAAATATGGGACTCAGGCTTATGCTCGGAAATGAATTCCGAGGTAACAAGCATTAGAAATCAATTTTTGAAAGAAATTATTTTGCTGAAATATTTATGAAATAAAGAAAAGAATTAATGTTGAAATCAGTGGTATCAGACCCGTATTTTGGTTCCGAAGCCCGGTGCAGATTTGTTATGATATTTAGGCCTTGCCTGTGAAATTTGGTGAAAAATAGAGTTCGTTTGACGTGATTCGGACATCCGGTTGAAAAGTTATGAACTATAAGTGTTCTTGAGGAAAATAATGAGTTTTGAGATTTAATTCATAGTTTTACATGTTATTTTCATGATTTGATCACACGAGCAAGTCTGTATGATGCTTTTATACTTGCGTGCATGTATGGTTTAGATCCCCGAGGGCTCGTGTGAGTTTCAAATAGGTTTGGGTTGCTTCGTGCTCGTTCTTTCTTATACTTCGACGTCGTTTCTTCAAGCATAAATGATATCATATTGAACAAATGAGCTCCGATTTCTATTTTGAATGAAGTGTTAGATCCATATCGTAATTACGGACCCGTAGCAAAAATAATCATCGAATTTGGACATCGTATGAGGATTTTATGGGGATTTACTAAGGTTGCTAGATTTGTCAGGTTAATTAAGAAATTGCCACTGACGGCGTTTTAAAAATCTGCACTATTTGCAATTATTAAAACCTACATATCTCCTTCATTATAAGGTCAAATTGAGTGATTCAAAAGCCTAACTTGATTAGAATTTCACAATGAAACCATTGGAGACATAAAAATAGAGATTCAGGATCGTTTGGCACAAGAAACAAGGCAGAATAGCCGGCAGAAAAATATATATAAAACGGGCAGACTTTTTCTTCTTCAAATTTTTCGAACCCCACAGCCATAGGAACGAATTCCTTCACCAAATACCATCCCCAAGTCATAAGTAATCAATTATAAACTTTACTGTTTCAATTACTCATTGTTTTTCATCACTTTAAAATCAAAAACTAAGAATTTTCATGGTAAAAATTGAGGGTTTGGGTAGAATTAGGGAATTTTATAAAAATTGAATCTTTACCTCGAATTGAGGTCAGATTTCAAAACTAATTGTATATTTGGGTTCATGGGTGAATGGGTAAACGTAATTTGGTCCGAACCCCGAGTTTAGACTAAGCGGGCCCGGGGTCAGGTTTTCACTTTTTTTGAGAAAACTTAGGAAAAATTATATTTTTCAATAAAGTTAGTTCATTTAGTCTTAATTAATGATATTTAGTTAATTATGATTAGATTCGAGCAAGTTAAAGCAAGATTCTGAAGGAAAAAGCTATAATTGAGCTGTGAGTGGCATGTGAAATTGAGGTAAGTGTTTGGTCTAACTTTGCCTTGAGGGGAATAGGAATCCCCACTTGTTTGCTATGTGAAATGCATGGGCGTGGTGTATAGGTGAGGTGACGAGTATATATGCACCGCCCAATTTGCCTATTAAGCATGAACCCTTTCCCGTTCCCAACTTAATTTATTCGTGTCTTAATTGTTCTATGTCCATTATTGTTTCTATGACTACTTGGCCTTGTTATTTTATTGTTAGATATTGTTGTGGTTATTTTGGAAAGAGTATTGGTTGTTTTAGCTGGATTCCTTGTGGTACAAAACGGTTGAGCGGTTTGGCATTATTTTTACGAATTATATATATATATTCCTGTTGGTTTCATTTTTGATAATATTGAGGAAGTGATGAGGAATGCAGTTTAACTATTTTATGATTGTTGAGGTCTACGTGGTTGTTTGGTTTCAATTGATTGTTGCCAATTGTTGTGGAAAGTGTATTAAAAGTGTTGGTTGATCTCTTGATTTTATCATGGTACATAAAGGCTGAGCTAGGTTTTCAGCGTTACGGTATTTACATATATTCTGGTTGGTATTACTGTGAAATGATATTGGTTGAAGCTTACGAGCTGTACTGTTTTCTACTTGAAATTTGTTGAAATAAAAGTGTTGTGAAAGGCTTGGACTGAACTGTTAAAGTTTTTGATGAAAAAACAAAATTGGTGTGATAAGGGGGTTGCGATAAGGGTGGATAATTGATTGTGATATTGTGAATAGGTGGGATCCGGTTGCACGCCTGTCATGACCCACAATCTATTAAGGTCGTGATGGCGCCAGACACCATCGTCAGGCAAGCCAATCATTAATTAGTTGAAATAAATTTCTGTTTTAACATTTTTGAAATCATTACCTTTAACTTATTACGTAATAACTAAACAAAAATCCGTTAAGTAAATAAAGCAGCTTACTATTCCATTTTTATAAATTACATCACATACACATCCCAAAACCCGGTGTCACAAGTGCATGAGCAGATTCTAAGAATTTCACAAATACTACAAAGCTTGTCCGAAATACAAGTTGGACAAGGAATTTAAAATGAAAATAAATACAATATGAGGGAGACCCTGTCAGCTGCGGATCGCCTCCGGATGATGCAGCTCGCCTAAGTCTCCAAACCAACCACATCACTATGAAAGTACCTGTGCAATAAAAATGCACAACAAGTGTAGCATGAGTACGAAAACAACGTGTACTCAGTAAGTATCCTACCTAACCTCAGAGAGGTAAAGACGAGAGGTCGATTTGACACTTGCTAGGGGTCAATTTAGTATAATCAAGTGAGACACTAAGCATGTATGTCATAGACATTTTATTTAAGTCAGGAATAAATAATATCAACTCCTTCTACATTTAATACTTTTAAATATTCGTCATTTCAGTTGACAATTTAAATAATAATCAGGGATAGGAAGCATCAAACTTATTTCACATTTTACACATCAATTCTTCTTCTTCTTCTTAACTGGCCATTAAAAACTTCCTTAGGCCGATAAACAAGTATAAATCACAGGAAATACGCAGCAATTATCATGCGCAAGCAATGCCGAGGGTCGACGGCCCGAACCAACATAAACATAAATTGTGCACTGCCGAGGGTCGAACGACTCGAACCATAGATGCATCAATTTTTCCCGCTCGCGAATCTATTATACGACGCGGTCAACATAATAATAATAAGGCTAACCTACTCGCAAATCATACCTGCGACTCAGGTGCTCATATGTACACGTATTCACATAATAAATCTGTATTTTTATCAAGAAAACAGCTTCTCAACTAAATGATAAAATCCTCTTTACGTGAACATGAAGATAGTATATAAATCATTTCTGGAAATTCCTTTGCCACATATAACGAGGTTTTCAAATATTACAAATCTGGCCGGAATACAATTACGCAAGGAAGAATAAATTCTCTTTCTATATGATTAAGAAAAGTAAACTCTATCCTTCTTAAGGATTTAATTAATAATTGACAACATCCCATGATATTTTATTGACAAGGTCACAAGTACGACAAGTAGAGCATGCTAGTGGGTCCTAGACTACCTAGACATGGCATAATAGTAGCTACGCACGGACTCCCGTCACCTCGTGCATACGTAGCTCCCCCGCAGATAGAATCAGATATTTAATTAGTTCACCTAGGGGGACAATTCCCCCTCAGAAAGCTGGAAAGGAGACTTATCTCGCTCCGAAATTCCATAACCGGCTTCCAAGCTCTTCCGATGACTCCAAGAGATGCACAACGCCCCAAAACTACCAAATAACAGGCAAAGCAATGAAAATTCACTCTAATACTCGTAACAAATTCAAATTCTATAATTTTCTAACTCCGCTCAGTGAATGACCAAAATTCCACCGGGCCCACGTGCCCGTATTCCAAAATTTCTCGAAGATATATCGTACCCATGGCCTTACTAGCTCAAATATACAATTTACTCTAAATTCCATGCTCAAATTCGTGGTAGAAATCCAAAATAACAAATTTTCTAGGTTTTTTCAAGATTCCCAATTTTCCACAATTTTTCATGTTTTAATCCATGCATATACCTTGTTTTTAACTTGAGATGAGTGGGAATAACTTACCTTATGATCCTTGATGAAAATCCCTCCTTGAAGCTCCCCACAATCGCCCATGCCAAGTGAAAAATGAAGAAATGGCCAAGAAATCCCGATTTTAAAACATTCTGCCCAGGCCTATTTTCGCACCTGCGATCCAAATTTCGCACCTGCGCTTCTGCAGGTACACCCAAACTTCCACACCTGCGCCACACTGTCCGCATCTGCACCATCGCAGGTGCGGAAAATACATCGCACATGCTCTCCTAGCCAAGCCACCAAAATCTTGCACCTGCGGCGCCGAAGCCGCACCTACGACCAAAGCCTCGCAGGTGCGGTCACACTAGATGACAACAACCTCAGCCTTCTTCAAACTCCAAACTTGATCTGTTAACCACCCGAAATCCACCGGAGGCCCCCGGGACCCCGTCCAATTATACTGACATGTTTCAAAACATAATACGGACTTGCTCGAGGCCTCAAATAACATCAAACAACACCAAAATCACGAATCGCACTAAAATTCAAACTTTAAGAACTTGAAATTCCAAACTTCCACATCTGATGCCGAAACCTATCAAATCACGTCTGATTGACCCCAGATTTTGCACACAAGTCATATTCGACATTACGGACCTGCTCCAACTTCCAGAATCGCATTGCGACCCCGATATCAAAATTTCCACTTCCAGTCGGATTTCTCAAAAACCTTCAAATTTCTATCTTTAGCTAAATGACTTCAAAATAACCTATGGACATCTGAATTCCCTTCCGATTGCATTCCCAACTCCAGAATCACCTTACGAAGCTATTCCCAAATGCGGAATCCCAAACGGACATCAATATCACTGAAATGCACTTCAAGCCAAACTTAGGAAATTTCTTTAAAAATGCTGACTTCCACAATACACACCGAAACGCTCCCGGGTTGTCCAAAACCCGATCCAGACATACGCCCAAGTCCGAAATCGTCATACGAACCTGCTGGAACCATCAATTCCTGATTCAGAGGTCGTTTACTCAAAATTCCAACTTTAGTCAATTTCTCCAACTTAAGGCTTCCAAAATGAAAATTTGCTTTCCAAATTAACTCTAAACTTCCCGAAATTCAACTCCGACCACGCCCACGGGTCATAATACCTGAAATGGAGCTGCTCAAGACTTCAAACAGCTGAATGACGCGCTAGAGCTCAAAACGAGCGGTCGAGTCGTTACATTCTCCCCCACTTAAACAGACGTTCATCCTTGAATGTGCTAAGAACTGCTCTGGAGTTATCTGAAATCGCTGTTTAACACCTCATGCACCTGCCCAAGTTACTACAACCCAGTTGAGTACATTAGCTTGATCAAATCTGAAGATTTATTCTTTTATCCACATAATAAGCTCAGAATCATGTTCCAACACTTGAAATTCTCTGCCAAGCTTGTTTCTAATATATAAACACCGTATCAACTACCACACGATATACCAGAACATGACTGCATACCTTTGCTGAATCAGCACCATGCACCGCATAACTCATCATCTGACCACAATGACACTCCCTGAACCTTAATACCCGAAATTCCACGAATCTAATGCTCCCAATGCACCTTATGATATATATATACATCCTGCTATAATGCTGGCGATACCACCACGACGGAGGAGATGCGTAGAAATTTCTAACCCATTGCAGAGTTAACCAAACATTGAATATCTCCTCTTGAAAAGAATCACCACCTCCTTACGAGCCAATAAGGGTAACTGTCCTTTAATGTATTTCACATAATCATATCGCACTTGATCCCTGGTCCAATAATATCGTCTCACCCAGCATGAACTGCTCAGACAACAAATCACCCCAAACATGACCAACAGTCTCACATGATATCACAACGCGCCAATAGGCCATAACTCGAACATGATACATAAAGGAATGATTCAGAAAGGGACTACTCGACTCACGCAACTAATATGAACTTTCCTCCGAAAATAGGAAGTAAAACACTAGAAAAATAAATATAGGAAACTTACTCATCATCACACTGTTGCGGCGTGCAACCCGATCCAAATAACATACCCGTGGCGTCGTGCCACCCGATCCACACATAAAATTTACATAGGAAGATACATGTAGTTGTATCGCTCACTATTACAAATTACCGAATATCGGTCACAAGCACGCGGAGTGCATAATACCATCCTGGGAAGACTAATATATCCATACACTATGAACACTCGAGCACAACTAAGGTTTGATATATATATATATATATATATATATATATACTCTGGATCTCAAGAGCTCTCTTGCTCGCATAACATCATCACTACACGGAGACTCAACACGTAAGAAATTATCAAGTCGTTTCATAACTCACACGGCACAATCATAATATCACATGAATTTGACGAAGACGGAACAATACTTGATATTCCAACACCCTTCCTTGAGGAGCGCTATACTGAAATGAACACATCTGACTCGCATGAAGCCCATAATATTGCTTAAATCCATTCATACACTTCAAGCCGATTTTGCTCGCAATGAACTAGGCTGGTAGCTTGACCTGGGTCCATAATAACCCACTTCCTCTCATAATACGCAAGAACAACTATCATATCCGGGACAAACACCCCACAATCCACAACCAAATGAACCAAACGCCTTCCAGGCATAAATTCTCAAATAAGCAATATTACACTTCTGTATACTCAGTCCAAATCTTCAATCCATTAAGTGACTACATGTCACACTCATACAATCTTCCCGTGGTCACGCTCCCACGACCTTCTACATAAGGTAGCAATTCTGCCCATCCACCACCGGCCACACTAACAGTGTAAACCAAATCAAGAACCCATAACCAGGGTGCAAAGCCTCTTCCACCGAATATCAATCTAAGGTGACACTGAAGATAACACCAGCTCACTCTGAAATTTCAAATCACCTTTTCTTTCTCATCCGAGCTCACGACATCCTTGTCAACACTGAACCGCGACCTCGATTCCTTACTTCCAGTTACATACTACTTACCAGACCTAACATGCCAATACGAGATAGCGCAAGAGTTCCATCATAACTTCTGAACCACTAATAGGGTGAACACTTCATCATATAGAAACATTATACTTACCTCAATTCAAGAGAACCACCACAACACACGAGTGAATTCCCACAATCACAATACATGCAAATCCTTAAGTAGTGGTCTGAACCATCATAAACCTTCCGAGATCCGCCTACCCCTGATAGGCAATAATACTTGAATGATTCCAAAAAAAAAAAACCTATTTCGACGGCCGACATGCCTCGCATACACCGGCACAAACCACATGCATAACTTAATCACATCGAAGGAACTGATCACTGCCGTAAATGTGCCATTTCAACCATGGCTAATCAATCTATCTTCTTTTAACCATCTTTAATTGCCTCAGGAATACTAGTAAATTCCCTCAACTCTTAGCAACTCAACCCTCACTCATCCCGAGTGACCTTGATTCACGAGACCATGTTGTCTAAATCCCGCAACCTGTCTCATACCCTCCTGATAATATTTCTACAACCCGGAGTTTATTTCTGTCACTCCTCCAATACTATCCTGCACGCTGGAAATAACATAGAACACTCCAATTATTTTCCCTTTCTCAGGAATTATACTGCAAAAGCTCAACTCTTAATCATACTGCTGCCTAAAACCCTTAAACGCCGCATTCTTAATTTTTAAATTTATTAGGACCACTATTGAGAGTCACCCACTCTGACTGGCCCCGAATACAATCAACTCCAAGGCTCTTCTAGAACATGAACATCCTTTCAATGAAGTACATGACAGAGTCACTACCCTTACAACTCGCCTATGCCTTAAGCATAAATTCTGAGTCTTTTAAGGCCTAACCATGGTCCGACAGGGCCAGCTTTTGCACACATTCATCAAATCCCACGCACGATCACCATTGTACTCCTTTCCCCTTAGCTGAAATAACTTGCCAACACACGACAATCCGCAACCCCATGATAACAAAACCCTACAACCCAACTGCAGGTGGTAGGACTCCCCTACTTAGCCCGAAGCTACTCCTTGCACCACTCTAGACCCTGCTGAGATCCTTTGTCCTTTGTTAGCATGATTTTGCTTAACCAATCCTTCTAATTCTTCCAAATTCCCCTGTCTGCATTCCCTAAATACTCAAATTCTCTAGCATCATTCACACATTCTGCCTCCTACCGAATAGCCACTAGAATCCCTCAAAGAAACTTGCCAACCACACAACCGCTAACCTAGTCGCAGGAGATAACCCACCTTTGGAAATCACCAACTGACACCTTCCAATGACGTTGTACTTCACACTCTCTACAATATCAATATCCCATCCTAAGACTGTTCTCACTCACCAACTTTACCAGTCCGTCCGCTCCTCATGGACATCTACTAAATGGGCTACCATATCCTCTAATTCACCACTATGATGTCGCTCTCCCAATTTGGTTAAACGCATTCCTTTAGGAACTACCTGAGCTCCTTCCCTTACACCTGGCCTTTTAGAAATTTAGCCGCCGCTTGACACTTCTCACATGTCTTCCTTCATCGTATGCTGTCCACTTCAATATCATCCTTTGCAACTCTTACACCAGTAGGTCACCACGACTTCCAACTCTCCGAGGATCACCTTTCTTGATCTGCCTTCATTAGAGATAACTATTCAGTCCTGAACCACCACGAACAACGATCTCTGACAACCGCTTCTCCAATACTACTTCACAACACTCTGACCCAATGCCACCGAAGAAACCATAACACCGACAAAATTAACACATTCCATTCGATCAGTGACGGCGATGTCACATCACATGTGAATATCCCTCCTTACTTGAAAACACCAAGTCTTACTACCTTATCAATCCAAAACCTGACCATATAAAGTTCAATTTCCTTCCTTCCGCCGGAATCTAAATACTGAAATCTCGAAAACACACTCTGAGAAGACCTCCCTTCAAGCCATTCATCACCCCCAACCCACGGGCAAGCATTTTACCATCATATCAACATCGCGCGATAACCAACCGTAAGCACCTTAACAACCTGAGCATAGCCTCAAAGTTCTCAGAATCACAGCTACTGGCTGAAACAACATAATATTTTTCTGTAGGGCAACAACAACATCCCCAACAAACTACACGTGGAAAAAATCTCGCACCATATCCATAGCACCATTTCAATTCCTCAAATTCCTGATTCACAGCGAGCGCTTCGCGACGCGTAGGATCGAGTAGGAAAAAACATAGGCATAAGCCTTAAGGTAATCAAATCGAACGATGAGGAAGCAAGAAGGGAAGTACTCCTAAAAACCCTGCAGCCTCTCGAAGATAAGTACAGACGTCTCTGTACCAATCCGCAAGACTCTACTAGACTTGCTCATGACTCGTGAGACCTAAGGGAACCTAGTGCTCTGATACCATGTTGTCACGACCCAAAATCTATTAATTTCATGATGGCTCCGGATACCGTCGTTAGGCAAGCCAATCATTAATTAGTTGAAATTCCTGTTTTAACATTTTTGAAATTATTACCTTTAACTTATTACGTAATAACTAAACAAAAATCGGTTAGGTAAATACAACAGTTTAATATTCCATTTTTATAAATTACATCCCATACACATCCCAGAACCTGTGTCACAAGTGCATGAGCAATTTCTAAGAATTTCACAAATACTACAAAGCTTGTCCGAAATACAAGTTGGAAAAGGAATTTAAAATGAAAATAAATACAATATAAGGAAGACTCTGTCAGCTGCGGATCGCTTCCAGATGATGTAGCTCGCCTAAGTCTCCAAACTAGCCACATCGCTATGATGTACCTTGTGCAATAAAAATGCACAGCAAGTGTAGCATGAGTACGAAAACAACGTGTACTCAGTAAGTATCCCGCCTAACATCAGAGAGCTACTGACGAGAGGTCGATTTGACACTTGCTAGGGGTAAATTTAGTATAATCAAGTGAGACACTAAGCATGTATGTCATAGGTAGTTTATTTAAATCAGGAATAAATAATATCAACTCCTTCCACATTTAACACTTTTAAATCTTCGTCTTTTCAGTTGAATATTTAAATAATAATCAGGGATACGAAGCATCAGACTTATTTCACATTTTACACATCAATTCTTCTTCTTCTTAACTGGCCATTAAAAACTTCCTTAGGCTGATAAACAAGTATAAATCACAGGAAATACACAACAATTATCATGCGCAAGCAATGTCGAGGGTCGACGGCCCAACCAACATAAACATAAATTGTGCACTGCCAAGGGTCGAACCATAGATGCATCTATTTTCCCCGCTCGCAAATCAATCATGTGACACGGTCAACATAATAATAAGGCTAACCTGCTCGCGAATCATACCTGCGACTTAGGTGCTCATATGTACATGTATTCACATAATAAATCTGCATTTTTACCAAGAAAAAAGCTTCTCAAGAAAATGATAAAATCCCTTTTAGGTGAACATGAAGATAGTATATAAATCATTTCTGGAAATTCCTTTGCCACGTATAACGAGGTTTTCAAAAATTACAAATCTGGGCGGAACAAAATTACGCAAGGAAGAATTAATTCTCTTTCTAGATGATTAAGAAAAGTAAACTCTATCATTCTTAAAGATTTAATTACTAATTGAAAACATCCCATGATATTTTATTGACAAGGTCACAAATACGACCAGTAGAGCATGCTAGTGGGTCCTAGACTACCTAGACATGGCATAATAGTAGCTACGCACAGACTCCCGTCACCTCGTGCGTACGTAGACCCCCCCCCCACCCCCGCAGATAGAAAAAATATTTAATTACTTCACCTAGGGGGGCAATTCCCCCTTACAAAGTTAGAAAGGAGACTTGCCTTGCTCCAAAATTCCATAACTGGCTTCCAAGCCCTTCTGACAAGTCCAATGGATGCACAACGCCCCAAAACTACCAAATAACGGGCAAAGCAATGAAAATTCACTCTAATACTCGTAACAAATTCAAATTATATAATTTCCCAACTCCGCTCAGTGAATTGACCAAAATGCCCTCGGGCCCACGTGCCCGGATTCCGCTCTCGAAGATATATCGTACCCATGGCCTTACTAGCTCAAATATACAATTTACTCTAAATTCCATGCTCAAATTCGTGGTAGAAATCCAAAATAACAAATTTTCTAGGTTTTCTTCAATATTCCCAATTTTCCACAATTTTTCATGTTGTAATCCGTGCATATACCTTGTATTTAACTTGAGATGAGTGGGAATAACTTACCTTGTGATCCTTGACGAAAACCCCTCCTTAAAGCTCCCCAGAATCGCCCATGCCAAGTGAAACAAGAAGAAATGGCCAGGAAATCCCGGTTTTAAAACATTCTGCCGAGGCCTATTTTCGTACATGCGATCCAAATCTCGCACATGCGCTTCCGCAGGTGCGCCAAACTTCCGCACCTGCGGCTTCCTCAGCCCCAGCAAAACTTCGCACCTGCGCCACACTGTACACATCTGCGCCTTCGCAGGTGCGGAAAATACATCGCGCCTGCGCTCCCAGCCAAGCAACCAAAATCTCTCACCTGCGGCGCCGAAGCCGCACCTACGACTCCGCACCTGCGACAAAATCCTAGCACGTGCGGTCACACCAGATGATAGCAACCTCAGCCTTCTTCAAACTCCAAACTTGATCCATTAACCACCCGAAATCAGCCCGAGGCTCCCGGGACCCCGTCCAATTACTCTAACCTGTTCCAAAACATAATGCGGACTTGCTCGAGGCCTCAAATCATATCAAACAACACCGAAATCATGAATCGCACTAAAATTCAAACTGTAAGAACTTGAAATTCCGAACTTCAACATCCGATGCCGAAACCTATCAAATCACGTCTGATTGACCCAAAATTTTTCACACAAGTCATATTCGACATTACGGACCTGCTCCATCTTCCGGAATCGCATCCTAACCCCGATATCAAAATTTCCACTTCCGATCGTATTTCTCAAACACCTTCAAATTTCTATCTTTACCCAAATGACTTCAAAATAACCTACGGACATCCGAATTCACTTCCGATCGCGCTCCCAACTCAAGAATCACCATACAAAGCTATTCCCAGACTCAAAATCCCAAACGGACACAATATCACCGAAATGCGTTTCAAGCCAAACTTAGGAAATTTCTTCAAAAATGTTGACTTCCACAATACACACTGAAACGCTCCCGGGTTATCAAAAACCCGATCCAGACATACGCCCATGTCTGAAATCATCATACAAACCTGCTGGAACCTTGAATTCCTGATTCGGAGGTAGTTTACTCAAAATTCCAAACTTAGTCAATTTCTCCAACTTAAGGGTTTTGAAATGAAAATTTGCTTTCCTATTTAACTCTAAACTTCCCAAAATTCAACTCCGACCACGCCCACGGGTCATAATACCTGAAATGGAGCTGCTCAAGACTTCAAACCGCTGAATGACGCGCTAGAGCTCAAAACGACCGGTCGGGTCGTTACAACGCCGCAACAAGACAATGATAAGGGAGAATATGCATGTTTTATTGTTTATAAAATAAAGGCTGAAACACTCATTGTTTTATTGTCATTATTTCATACTCTGGTTTTACTATTATTTTAAAGTGAAACTTTCTCTGTTTACAATTTGTCGAGACATAAATATTATGATAGGCTTTGACTTGAAAGGCGGTGATAAAGGGGGTTGTGATAAGGGTAGATAATTGATTGTGATACGGGTGAATAAATTGATCGTGATACGGGTGAATATTTGATATGATCTGACTGGTGGGATCGGGTTGCACATTGCAACAAGGAGCAAAAAGGGAGGACAATTATATTTTTAATGATTTTCAAAGAAAAACCAAGATTTGAAAACTACCATTTTATATTACTATTTTTCATATTTTGGCACTACTTTTTTTTAAAGTTAAAGTTTGGAAACATGGAAATCATTTGAGAGGTTGTTATAGCTGAGGCTTGGAAAAGGTGACTGAGTTATTTCATTGTGGTTGCAGTACTTAATTATTTGTTTAGATCTCCTTCTTGCTTTATATTTATTGTCTCAGTTATATTTTTCTTGTTCGTGTAGAATTGTTTTGTTGCGTTTTTGTATATATTGTTGTCACATGTTATATGTTGTAAATGCCCCGTCGTAGCCTTATCACTACTTCGTCGAGTAGGCTCGACACTTACTCAAGGGTCGGTTGTACTGATACTACACTCTGCACTCTGTTGTGCAGATCCAGGTATCGACCTGCAATAGAGATATTTAGAGCGGCTATTCATTTATTCGAAGACATGAGGTATATCTGCCGGCGTTCGCAGATCCCGTGAGTCTTCTCCTATTTTTATAAAACTGTTTTATTATATTCAGAATAGTTGCACTATTTATTTCAGCCCATTATTCGACCCACAGACATGCTTGACACCAACGTATATATACTCGTCACCACACCTATACGTTGAGCATGACACTAACACGTAGAAAATAAGTCACAATACTTATTCCCTCAAGCTAAGGTTAAGCCAAACACTTACCTCGAATTCCACGACCAAACTAAAGCCTCAATTACCGCTTTCCCTTTAGAATTCTCCTCCAACTCAATTGTATCTAGACATAATTAGCTTAACAATATCAATAAATACTAAATAATTCAACCCTAAAGCTTAATTATATGTTTTCTATCATTCTTCCCAAAAAGTCAAAACTCGACCTCAGGCATGCTTGGTCAAAACATGAGGTTCGGACCAAAACCCGATCACCCATTAACCCAAGAGCCCGAATATGTCATTAGTTTCGGAATTCGACCCCAAATCGAGGTCTAAATTCCCAAATTTGTAATATTCCTAATTTCCCTAAAATCCCTAATTTCTACCCTTAAAGAACAAGATTTAGGCCTAGAAATCTAATGGGTGTTAATGGAAATTGAAGAAAATGAGTCTAAGAATAGATACCTATGATTTGGTAAAGAAATCCCTCTTCTAAAATCGCCCAAAGTCAGATTCTATGGAATAAAATATGAAAATGGGGTCTATTCCCATTTTTCTACTATTTTAAAAATATTGGACGGACATTCTATGCGTCCGCGTGGGATATGCTGCGTTCGCATAGTACTGGCCAAGATTGGTCTACGCGTTTGCATGCCTTTGGCCACGTTCACATAGGCTATTAACCCATCCCCCAGCCCATCTAATGCAGTGCGTTCGTGAGGGCCTAGACGCGTTCGCATAGAGAAACATACCCAGGGCTCGGTGTTCCCGTCGTGTCCAGTGCGTTCACGTAGAGTTCCAGCTCCCCTTCCCCAGATCATATACTGGCCGCGTTCCCATAAAAAAAATCCAGGACCCTTCCCAGTTTCTCTTCGCATTCGGGTGGGTTACCATGCGTTCGCATAGGGTAAAATCCAAAACACCAGATACAACAATTAAAGCAGATTTTCTAAATCCAAAAACACTCTGACGCCTATCCGAAACTCACCTGTGCCCTCGGGTGTGATGAACCAAAAGGGTCATCTCGTATATTGTATCTAATCCTGTGTTTTGAGGTCGTGAAAACCTCATTCCATGTCATCTCGATTTGCGTGCGCAACCCAAGCGTGTAGCTGGGAAGCCTTTATGTGAAAAGCTGTTAAAAATGGAAATTTTGTATTGGAAATTTGAATAAAGTTGACTTCAGTCAACATTCTTGGTAAACAGACCCAGACTCGCGATTTGACTATCCCGGAGGGTCCGTAGGAAAATATAGGACTTGGGTGTATGCCCGGAATAAAATTCCGAGGTCCTAGGTCTGAGAAATGAATTTTTAAAGAAAATTGTTTTCGAAAATGTTTTTGAAAATGAAATTTGAGGTGAAACCTCTGATATTGGGCCCGTATTACGATTCCGAAGCCCGGTATAGGTTCGATATGATTTATATGTGTTATCTGTGAAATTTGGTAAGAAACGGACTTAGTTTGACGTGATTCGGACCTTAAATGCAAAACTTAATGTTTATAGAAGTTTGAAGAATTTTCATGGATTTTTAGTTTAATTCATCGTGTTACTGTTGTTTTATGTGGTTTGAAACCTCGAGCAAGTCCGTGTTAGGTTATATGACTGGTGTGTATGGTTGGACGGGATCTCGCGGGGCCTCATGTACGTTTAGGATGCTCATCGGGTGTTTTTAGAATTGGGAGACAGCTGAACCATTGCTGGTTCTGGTGTTTCGCACCTTTCGATGGACCTTCCGCAGGTGCGGACACGCAGGTGCGGCAAGGAGTTCGTAGGTGCGGAACTTAGCCCAAACCCCCAATTCTCGCAGGTGCGGTTAGTTTTCTGCAGGTGCAGAGCCGCATGTGCGGACATTTGAGCGTAGGTGCGACCCCAGACTTTTAGTGGGTTTTCGCACCTGCAATGGTAGTTCCGCATGTGCGGGACCACAGGTGCGGTTCCAGGGGCACAAGTGCGGAATTGTTGGGCAGAACCGAGGGTTTATGTTATTTTCACCATTTTTGAATTGGGGAGCTCGGGAGAGGCAATGTTTGGAGGCTTTTGCACCTGGGTAATTTGGGTAAGTGATTTCTATACATTATAGACCAATTTCCATGTTTTGAAACTTAAATCCAACCTTTAATTTCGAAAATTTTGGGTAGAAAATGGGATAAACTTCATAGACCGAATTATTTAGTTTTGGTTGGGTTTTTGACCTCCGATTTTAGAGATTTTCATATTTTTAGACTCGTGAGTGAATGGGTGTCCGAAAAATATAATTTTTACCTGATTCCGAGACATCAGCCCGGGGAAACTTTTGGGAAATTTTCCTAATTTCGCATTTTAGCTGCGAATTTATTTGTTAAACTAGTTGCTTGTAGTATTATTTACACGATGCTATTGATTTGAGTAGATTTGGGCCATGGGGAGTCGGATACCTGTGGCAAGAACATGATTTCAAGTTTGATTTGAGTGAATGAGGTAAGTATCTTGTCTAACCTTGTGTGAGCGAATTACCCCTTAGGATTTGAGTCTTCTATGTTGATTGTAGTCCGTGTACGCGAGGTGACGAGCGCATGCTCGGACTTATTTTTGGAAAGTGACCCTTTAGGAGTCTTAGATCCTTATATTCGTCGAGTATGAATTGTCCTTAGCATGATTGAATTTCGTCATTTCTAGTGTCATCTTTATTTGCTTAAATGTGGAAGTTCTTACTTTTGGATTAACTCCTATTGACTACTTGACTCCTAATTGACTTATCTGAAGGTTTTATTCTCTTTACTATCATGCTATATCTTCTTAACTGTGTATCTCAAATTTGCAATTAATTTCATCTCAACCTATAATTGTTTTGGTCTTAAATGAAATTATGATTATTCTCTGCTACTTTTCCCTAAGTGGAAATTGTTGAATATTCTTGTAACTGCTCACCCTTAAAAGAAGTTTAGATATTCTATACCTTCGTGACTTGCATTATATGGAGTTATCGGATTTGTGTTGATTTCTTGTTGTTCACCCGTGTAATTAGGTGCGGCTGTTACATGCTATTTTCCTTCCTTGTTGAGTTATTCGTAATATGCCTAGCTTTCCTTAGTATGTTTATTTCTCGTGAACTAGTTTTGCCTATCTTGTGGTCGAAGGCTCTTGAGTTGATGTATTAATTGTATCTTGAACTGTTGCCATTGTTGTTGTTGTACTTGTTGTGGTGATGCACGAGGTTTCTGCCGTGCAGTTGTTTATATGGGGATTTCCACGAGGTTTCTGCCGTGCCATGTTTACTATTGATATTGCACATGTGGCGTGATATGAGATTGAGTGTTGCGCATGTGGCGTGACAAGGTGGGAACATGTTTATGCACGTGTGGAAAAACAAGGCGGGCATATACTTTAATATTGCACACGTGGCGTGACAAGGTGGGCTATGTCGGAGATTGTTTGTGATACTTGTGTTTACCTGGGGGTATTCCTTGCTGTTGATATTGTGTACTGGAACACTTACCGTGTGAGTTCATTCGTGTGGAAATCACGTTAGGGCACCTGCACAAGCATACACATAGTTAAGTACTACTAAGGGATGCAGGACTCCTTGTTGTTGTCAAGTATAGATACTCTTGTTGTGCTTACCGTATGGGTGGGAATGACCCAACTAGCACGTGAGTCGTCCGTGCAGTTAGCACTCGAATGAGGGCGCAAGTTGCCAACTGTTAGGGTTCGGATATTGGGACCCGTAAATGATGATATTGTCCGAGGTTCGGAACCTCGTGGAGATGACTATGAATTTGATGTAGAAGCGGTTTAAGTTGTTGAGTCATTACATGCTCGTGTTGTATATTTACATGCCGAATTTGTCTATGTTTTATTCAGTCTTTGTGTTACTTCATGGGTTCCGCTGATACTTATTGTTTTCCTTCTTTATCGAATTCATTGTCTTGTTAGCTATATTGCGTAGCCTTTATGTGTACATCATTATTTCCCTGATTCCTATATTGATACTTGTTAAATTTTTATTAGACAAATGGGTGTCTTGACTAGTCCTCGTCACTACTTCACCGAGGTTAGTCTTGATACTTACTGGGCACCGCTCTGGTGTGCTCATACTACTCTTCTGCACATTTTTGTGCAGATTCCAGGTTTTCGCATAGCCGGCCGAGTGATTGATTGTAGCGCGGTTGCTGTTGTGGAGACTCAAGGTAAAACCGCTTCAGCATTCGCGGTTTCAGAGTCACCATCTTATCTTTTGTTTGCGCTGTTGCACTTATTTCTGAACAGTGGTAATTTTTTTTCCAGGAGTTTAGTGTAAATTCTTAAAAGCTTATGACTTGTACTTCCGAGTCTTGGGAATATAAAATGTGTAAATAATTATTTATTTCAGAAAAGTATTAGATTCTATTTATTATTGTTGTTATTCCTGAATATTAGGCTTACCTAGTCCTTAAGACTAGGTGCCATCACGATACCCAACGGAGGAAAATTTGGGTCGTGACATCGGGGCTCCAAACCAAACATGTACACAACCTCAAAAAAATATCCTACGAACTTACTCGTGCGATCAAATCGCCAAAATAACATCTTAAACAACGAATTTAACATAGAAATCAAAGAAAAATCTCAAAACTTTCAAAGTTTCAAATTTCACAACTACGGGTCCGAATCACGTCAAATGACCTCCGTTTCTTCCCAAATTTTACAGACACAACTCAAATATCATATTAAGCCTGCACCGGGCTCCGGAACAAAAATACGGGCCCGATATCATAAATTTCAAATATAATCAAATTTCCAAAAACTCTTATAATTTCAATAAAACAATTTCTTTCAAAAATTTATTTCTCGGGCTTGGGACCTCGGAATTGGATTTCGGGCATACACCCAGGTCCTATATTTTCCTACGGACCCTTCGGTACCGTCAAATCACTGATCCGGATCCGTTTACCCAAAATGTTGACCGACGTCAACTTAAATTCAATTTTACAGGAAAAATTAGCATTTTCTCTGTTTCTCACATAAAAGCTTTTCGGATATACGCCCGGACTGTGCACGCAAAATGAGGTGATATAAAAGGAGTTTTTCAAGTCCTCGGAACACAGTTTGACTTATAAAATAAGGGATGACCTTTTGTGTCATCATAGATATAGATAGGAGAAAGTCTTTTGTTGTATATAACGTAAATTTGCAAATGGTTGTAATAAATGTTATATATTCATATAGGCCTTGGAGTTATGAGATTTTTACCTAGCTATACTATAATAGAAACCTATTTACCATTTTTATTTAGGCTTCTTTAATTTCAGTATTGTCCGGTCTCCCAGCAAAATATGATGCAATTGGCGATTTTTTAATGATATACAGTTGTCGGGAATGTTGGAAAGGGAAAAAAAGATGATGTAGTTGAATCTCTTAATTGAAGGCACTAATAATGGGGTGAACACTTTTTAATAGCCCAAATCGTAGGCCTATTCCACCAACCCACTTCTAGCATGTTTGGCCAAGCTGGAAAAGTCAGAGCTTTTTTCAAAAGTACTTTTCAAAAAAGTACTTTTGGAGAAAAGCAGTTTGTGTTTGACTAATCAATTTGAAAACCACTTTTGAACAATAATTTGTGTTTGGCCATGCTTTTCAAAAGGTGCTTTTATGTGTCAAATTAGGGATGAGGACATGAAGAAACTTTTTTAATAGTTAATATTATATAAGAAGATAAATAATTACAAATTTATAATTAAAGATAATAATTAATTTTTTTATTTTATTGAAGTAAAATATAAAAACAAAATTGAAAGGTACTTTATTCTTTCAAAATAATTTAAATTATCAAAAAATCATCCAATAAATATGAAAGTTCATCCAAAATGTCATTTTATATTACTTAATAAGTTAACCTAAGTAAAGTTATTTTGGTATATGTAATATTTTGCAAAGGGCATTTTTTATAGGAAGACAAGTCAAAATTTCTTCTCCATCTGCTTACGGAGAGAAGCTATTTTTTTCTACTTCTTCAAAACTGATTTTACTTCTAGCCAAAGCACTTTTTTTTTCAAAAAAAAGCTTGGAAAAAAAGTGCTTTGGCATGGTGAGAAGCTTGATCAAACATACCATTACTCTACTCTTTTCCATGTCATCTCCGCATAAACATCATGTCAGTGCCAACTATGCACCAACAGTAAAAAAAAAACACGCCGAACGCACGCTTACACACTAACGGGTCGTATGGTAGGAGGTATTAGAAAAAATAATGCAAGCATTAGCTATGTGCATTACTAATATTTTGTTTGATACATTTTTTCAACCTATGTATACATCATACTTAGTATTATCCTATGTATAGGTAATGCATAGAAAACCATGATATTAGTAATACCAAGGCTATTAATGCATGCACTAGTATAGTTTAAAACAAAATTGTCCTTAAAGTCCCTTAAAGCTAGAGAATATGGAGGGCATTTTTGTAAACAACTATTTTTCATACAAATTATGCAATGCATTATAATTTTTAATACACCACACCAGACAATAGATATAAAATAATATTTGCATAACTAATGCTTGCATTACTAACCCATACATTACTAAATTCATGCATTACTGATACAACTTATTCCGCAATTCTTATACACTCTACCAAACGACCCCTAAGGCACTCGCCACCCCACTTCTCCGTCCTCCTTTACCACAACCAAATATTTCTTTGTTCTTTCTCTATCCTCTTTTTCCATGGCAGAGCTTTCCCTTGTCTCCATAGTCATTTTAGGCTAGCTATTTAATTAACCTTCAGTCATGTTAGATCATTGACCTTCCAAATGTGGGTAAGAGTCTTTGTCTTCTGGAAATAAGTCAGTGATATTTTTCCCCTTTCTTTTCTCTTTAGATTCTGGAAGTTTAAGACAAATCAAGTCTTGAACCAAAATGTGGTCTTTTTTCACTCAAACGACTGAAATGTGTGAAACAAAATTTAGTGACCAAAATATGTATAACGCCCTTTTAAAGGGATCTATACCTTAACGTCTATTTTTAACTTTAAGGTATAGCGCCCTATAAAGGGGCACTAGATGTTTAAGCCTTTTGGCGCAGAAAAAGCAGATAAATAGAATTTAATGTATCAACAGAGGAGCAGACTTCTAGGTGGTGCAATGGTTAAAGGGTAGGTAATAAGTTGGTTTTGTCCTTGAGATCCAAGTGTCATGACCCGATTTACCTTTTGAAAGGTATCGTGACCGCACCTAGTCTCTACGACTAGGTAAGCCTAAATTTGCGGATAAAACATAATTAGATGCGATAAAAATAAAGGCAAGAAAGAACAAGTCTAAATAAGCATAACACTGCCGCTCGACATGTACAAATATACCCCAAGACTCGAATTATCACAATACAGTCACAAGCTTCTATACTATTCTAGCTCTAAAAAAAAAAAAAAAGGAAAGCACATAGTAAATATCTCTATAAGATAGAATGGAAGGAGACTCGGAGGATTCTGCTGACGCGGCAGAAATACCTTACGGTCTCCTAGTAACAGCTGCAACGACTAGCCACGTGAAGGAGAACTCGTACCTAGATCTGCACACGAAAAACATGTGCAGGAAAAGGCATGAGTACACCACATTTGGTACCCAGTAAGTGCCAAGCCTAACATCAGTCAAGTAGTGACGAGGTCAGGTTAAGGACCTACTGGATTTCTAAATAAATCAATTGAAATAGTACGAAAAAGAAGTAATTTCTGTAGTAAGTAGTTAAAGAGAATAATCTAAAATAAAATAGTAAAGAGAGCCGCCGGCTCGGCACAACGTATCACAAAGTTGAATCTCCCGGGATACCGTCCCGTAGTTACAATAATTATGCAGTACAGGAGGGGGGGATCTCCCAAAATACGTCCGCAATCCCATGTTTACATATACGGAATAGAAGGGATCTCCAAGAATACGTCTGTAGTCCCCGATTTAAATATGCAGTGCTGGGGGGGGGGGGGGGGATCTCCCGGAATACGTCCGTAGTCCCCAATTTAAATATGCAATATGAAATGAATAACATATAGACATCAATTTAGACAGTTCATCTAATCACAGGTAGGAAAGTAGAGAAATGATCTAAACATGGCACCCAGAGTGTCAAATAGGCAATTTAATATGTAGACATATAGGCATGCTTCCCTAATCTAAGATGAACAATTTAACACATTGAAGCAACTTAATAGAAGAAAACAATTTATAATTTTCGAAGGAAAAATGAGATTTTTGCAAGAATGGCCCGTGTACGTACTAGTCACCTCACGTACACGGTGCCCACACAACAATTTATGTCAAAACAACCTAAGGGGAAGTCTCCAACACAGAGTTAGGCAAGCCACTTACCTCGACTGCTCAACTCAACTCGAAATCACGTTCTTACCACGAGTAACCGACTCCAAATGGCCCAAATCTATTCAATTCAATTGCATAATGTAAATAGAACTTTAAGAAATTAATCTAACTAATTAACTCGAAGCTAATACGCGAAATTAGGAAAATCTCCCAAAACGTCCCCCGGGCCCATGTCTCGGAATCAAGTGAAAGTTACCAGTTAGAACACCCATTCACTCACGAACACACTCGAACAAGAATCATCAAAATCCGACGTCAAAATCCCATTAAATTCTCGGATTTTCAATTGGGGAACTTTTCTCCCATTTTTTCTATTTTTCCACTCAAATTCCTTGATTAGATTGAAGAACTTACTATAGATTAATGAAATACAAGTGAAATAGGATTAGGAACCGTTACCTACTGATCTTCTCTTCAAAACCCACCCAAAATCGCCTATTCCCGAGCTCCAAATTTTAGAAGTTATGAAATTCAAACCCTCGAACATGATATTTCTGACCAGCGATTTCCACTTCTGCGGTCAATTGGGCCGCACCTGTGGAAATGGCATCGCAGGTGCGAATATTCATTAATTGGGCTGGGGCCGCATCTGCGGTTTCAACTCCACATCTGCGAGCCTAACCGACCTTAGCTAAAACCACATCTGCGCATCCCTACCGCACCTGCGACTCCCCTTCCGCAGGTGCGAAACACCAGAACCAACAACTTCAGCTTTTTTCTTAAGTCTAAAATCTTCCCGTTGAGCATCTGAAATACACCTGAGGCCTCCGGGACCTCAACCAAACCTACAAACCATTCATACAACATTATCAGGACCTAGTCAAGCCTTCAAACCACATCATATAACATCAAAACAAGAATTACACATGAATTCAAACCTAGAACTTAGCATTTTTCCAAAATCCACAAACAATTCTGAAACACAACCCTCAAATGCTGAGCATGCTTCTCCTGGCTACGAGAATACACCAGGATATCATCAATGAATACAATGACGAAATAATCAAGGTAAGGTTGAATCACGATGTTCATCAATTGCATGAACGCGGCTGGGGCATTGGTCAGTCCAAATGACATAACCCGAAACTCATAATGACCATATCTTGTCCTGAAAGCCGTCTTCGGAATGTCAGAATCCCGAATCTTCAACTGATGATACCCCGATCTCAAGTCAATCTTAGAAAACACTCTAGCTCCCTGAAGTTGGTCAAACAAGTCATCAATATGGGGCAAACGATAACGGTTCTTCAGCTTAACCTTATTCAGTTGCCGATAATCGATACACATGCGCATGGAGCCATCTTTCGTTTTCACAAACAACACCGGTGCACCCCAAGGTGACACACTAGGCCAAATGAACCCCTTATCTAAGAGTTCCTGAAGCTGTTCTTTCAATTCTTTCAACTCCGCTGGGGCCATACGGTAAGGTGGAATAGAGATAGGCTTGGTGTCAGGCACCAAGTCAATACCAATATCAATGTCCCTATCAGGTGGCATGCCTGGTAGGTCTGTGGGAAATACGTCCGAAAAATCACGGACCACAGGAACATAATCAACAGAAGGAGTCTCACTACTAAAATCCTTCACAAAAGCAAGATAAGACTCACACCCTTTCTCAACCATACGCCGAGCCTTCAAATAAGAAATCACTCTGCTAGGCACATGCTCTATAGACCCTCTCCACTCAACTTTCAAAACTCCGGGCATAGCTAGGGTCACGATTTTAGCGTGACAATCAGGGATATCATGACATGGTGATAACTAATCCATGCCCAAAATTACATGAAAATCAACCATACTGAGTAACATCAAGTCCACTCGGCTCTCCAGACCCCCAATAGATATAAGACACGACTGATACACACGGTCCACAAGAATAGTATCGCCCACCGGAGCCGAAACATGAACATATGTAACTAAAGACTCACGGGGCATATTCATAAAGTGAGCAAAATACGATAAAACATAAGAGTATGTGGAACTAGGGTCAAATAAAGGCAAAGCATCACTGTGACAAATTGAGATAGTACTTGTAATCACCGCATCTGAAGCCATAGCATCAGGCCTAGCCGGAAGTGCATAAATATATGGTTGGCCTCCACTTGCTCGACCTCCCCCTCTAGGGCATCCTCTAGCTGCCTGACCACCACCCCTGGCTGCCTGAGTAGGTGGTGAAGTGACTGGAGCTGAAGTCGAGGGCTGAACCCTCTGCTGAGATGAACTACCAGGACGACGGAGACAGTGCCTCCACTCATGTCCGAATTGTCCTGATGTTTTATACGTCAATACCACACAAGAGGGGGGTGATTTGTGTGGTGTCCAATTTTCGAGTGCAGTCTCTATAGAAGAACCTAGTTCTTCTTTGTTTTCCAACTTTTACAATTTGCGGAAAAGTAATTGCAGAATTTAAAGAACACAATAATTTTACGTGGAAAACATCTGGCTCAAAAGGTGAAAAACCACGACCTACTTCCCAGTAGGATTTTCCCAAGCTCTTCACTATGTTAATGAGCCAAACAAAATTTACAAAATAAACTCTTTTGTAAACCTAAGGACTAACTCTAATCCCTTTGTGGCAAACTATTCTCTATCTAATTGCGACAACTTCAAGTTAACTCTAACTTGAACAATGTGTGCCTATTACAATTGCTTCTAGATAAAGATGAAAGATACAATATTTAATCACCTACTACAAACAACTAGACTCAAAAGACAACATATGGAACTGGTTCTTCGAGCTGGTTCAAGTAGCTTTTCAGTCGCACAAAGATTCTGCTTGCAAAATTGCTTTGGTAATTTTGCTTTCAGTTCTTGTTTCACTTTTGTGTTTGTGCGTGAACTATTCAGCAGCAATGCTTCAACACTTTATAGAATCAGTAGTTGAGATGTTGTTGTTCAGTTCTAATTCAACTCTTCCATGGTGGAAGAGTTTGAGTTTATCTCAACTTTCTTGATCTTGATTCTGTCCTACCTGAATTCGAATTACATCTTCTTATCAATTTTCAACCTTTTTGCTTAGGAGATAACCTCTTAGTTCAGAGATTGATGTTTATCTCCTGCACATGGTCGCTTCTCATGCCAACTGGTCTGTCTGACTATGTTTACCCTAATGGACCTGGTTCAACTGGGTTGGCATTTGTCATTCTTCAAAACCATGCAGTGATTTGATTCAACAAATTCCCCCTTTTTGATGATGACAAACTCTATGCTTAACCCTGTACATACTTCAATCAAACATAGACAGTTTGTATAGATGTAAGCATTTATCATAGAGAGACCACGTTCATATTAGGTTATAAATATCACAATATTCTTTGAAATTTTGAAAGCGCACATATCATCCCCCTTTTGGCATCATCGAAAAGTTGCAAAATGATAAAATTACCAAAATATTAACAATTACTCATGGCCATTGAGGCAATTGCAGGTGCAAAGCATGAATTAATCATCAAAAGAAACCAATCAAATGTAAGCTATTTAAGAAACTGAGAAAAATCAATAACAAAAAAGCAAAATTCATTGATTGGAAAACTGATCAGGCACCATACACAAAAAAGAAATAAAGGCAGTTGCAACCATGAGCAAAATAGAAAACAAAAGGCAGAACAGACTTAGACAATCCCAAACTGGGTCATAGAGGGGGTTTGTTGGAGGCACTGGACTCCTAAGGCTGGGAAGGGGCAGAGGTTGTGTTCTTGGCTTGAAGAAGGGAGAGAATTTGATGAAGCACAACCTCATTCTTCTCCTTTTCTTTGGCTAATTCAGCTTTGAGAGCATCCCGCTCAGCTTCAACCTCTGTAAGGCGAGTTTTCAAATGAAGGATCTCCACATCCTTGACCTCACCTTCCTGCACAAGTGTTCTGACCTTGCTATTGACAGGCAGTTTCCTGGATGAACCAGGTTCATCCTCAGGAATATTCACAATGTAGTCACAGGTCAGCAACGTGTTCTTCCCAAAGTAGTCCTTAGCAGTTTCCATCTCGTCCTTCTTCACTGGAACCTTGAAATGAGCAAGCACAGCAGTCAGGATAAACCCATAAGATATAGCGTGTGCCTTGGCTCCATTCACAACCCTGTCCAAGAGATGGATAATGAAGGCAGACCAATTGACTTGTTTATCCCTGTATAGACACTTCATAAGTGTGAGATCCATGTAGCTGGCAATGTGCCTTCGCTCTTGCCTAGGCAGCAGAAATTTGATCACAAACTCAAAGAAAAGTTTGTGCTGAGGCCTCATCTCACTCTTAAACACTGCCTTGGGCTCCAGTTCTTGCTCATTCTCACAGAAAAACCTTGTGATTTTAAGGGTTGAGGGAAAACCATCCAGACTTGGTAACCTTTTCTTAGTGTAGTCATCATACCCCTCAGAAGGGATATGCATTATTTCCCCCAACTCCTTTGCATTGAACGAAATATCAACTCCCTGAACCTTTGAGGATACCCTTCAATCTTTGAAAGCTGCATTGGCCATAAACTCTACTAGCTCATTCCTAGCCAGCCTGCCCTCAAGGTGAAGGACCATTTCCTTCCACCCTTGAACATCCAAGGTATCCAACAGGAAAATCATCCATGACTCCACAAGTTCTCTAAAGAGCTTCCCCTTCAAGATAGTACGCTTCCCAAACATTGTGAGTTTGTTAGTCTCCTCACCGGACACTTCCACTTCTTCTCCACTCCATTCCTCATCATCAACAATCTTTAATTTTTTTGACTCAGAACTGGTCCTCTTTGCAACTGTTGAGGGTGTGGCGGACACAGACGCCGACTTCTTGGAAGAAGCCTTAGCTTTCTTGGGTTTTGGTGTCTCAACCTCAACTTGTGATGGTTTCTCCTCCTGATGGACCAGGTCCATCTCATCGTCATCAACATGAACTGCCTCAACAGGCTCTCCAACTTTTTCCTTACCCTTGGTAGTTTTCTTCTTCTTGCTCTCTCTCAGAGCTTTCTCCATTTCTTCTTCACTTTTCCTAACAGTGCTTCTAGTAGCATGACCCTTAAGGGCAGGAGGATCATCAGTAGAAGAGGACTTTCTCTTCTTGGTTGGGACTGGAATATCTGCTTTCTTGGATTTGGGGGTTCTTTTCTTCTTGGGATTGTAGGATTCCCCCAACTTTTTCATCAACTCCGCCAGAATTTATTCAATGGATGAACCAGGTTCATCCTCCGCATGTTGTAGACTTTCAAGTCTTGTTACTGCTTCCCCAGAGTTGCTTCCCCCTATGTCCTTGACTCCCTCCTCAACGACCATAGAAGCGGGGCCACAGATTACCAGAGTGACACCTTCCTTCCCAGTTCCCCTTTCAGAACTCCCTTCTCGCTCTCTCTCAGTTTTTGTTCTTTTCCCAATTCTCCTCCTCCTATCTGGTACTTCTACATCCACTACAGGCCCAATCAAAATGAACTTGTTTTCTGCCACTTCAGGTTCAACCCTAACCTCAGAATTTTCCTTCTCGGAATCAGATGAATCAGTAGCTGCTCCCCCGTTTGCAGATTTGAAGGACTCGCTTAAATTTTTAGAATCTTGGTCCTGACTGTATTGATGTTTTACCTTCAGTTTCCTGGCAAGAGGACCGGATGCAAGTGTTTTCTAGCTAACATTTTTACTCTACGTTTTCTGGGGGCTGGAGTGGGGCTTGGTGTAACAGCTGGAGCTTTTTGGGGTGAGGGAGTGGGTTCAGGAATGGGTTCTGGAATAGGTTCTGGAACTGGGGCATTTTGAGGGGTAGAGGACATGGATGGGGATTGTGAGGGAGAGCTATTTACCAATGGAGAATTAGAGCCGGTGTCTTCAATACCAACACCATAATAACGGGTGGTTGGAGATGATGAAGCAGGGGGTGGTGTGGAAGACATTATTGTGATAATTTGGGGAGAGAAGAATATTGATCAGTTTGGTTTGAGAGGAATGATGAACTTGGTTCGACAGTTATGCTTTTGAAGAGGGGAGGTAGTGATGGCATTTTAAAGGTGTGGTTATTAAATTCAAAACGGGCTTAATTCTTTGTCAAGTGGGAGTCTAATCCCTGCAGGAGTGTTAGTAAATTAGACGGTTATGACTCCCTAAATCTAGGCTAATTAAGGTTCGATGGGACTCTTTGAAACGGGTTTATTTTGGGAAAATTACTGATAATTTGAAATAAACCAAATATAGATAGAGTCCTGCTCATATGTGACTATAATTATTTCAATAAATGTATAGTGATGAGCACGTGCCTTGTCAGTCAGATGAAACAGCAGCGATGAACCAGGTTCATCGTGTTATAGTCTTTAATTTTCCTCAATTTACAAAGATAGAAAAACATCACTAGTAACCAGGGAATCATATTAATACATGGCAAGAGAGTGTGGCAGTAAAGTCATGATACTGAGCAATGATTAGTCTGGTCAATGTTTCAGAGGTTGCCCCAAATATGATATCATCCACATATATTTTCACAACCAGGAGATCCTTACCTTTTTCCTTTAAGAACAAGGTGCTGTCAATTTTACCTCCATTGTATCCATGTTCTAGCAGGAATTTTGATAGCTGCTCATACCATGCTCTTGGTTCTTGTTTGAGTCCATACAAGGCCTTGTCGAGTTTGTATACATGGTCAGGTGTCTCTTTGCTTTCAAAACCTGGAGGCTGTTTGACAAATACTTCTTCCTTTAGATAGTCTGAGGAAAGCACTATTTACATCCAACTGATAGAGAGTGAATTCCATGTGTGCAGCAAATGCTATAAGAAGTATCATTGCTTCCAGTCTTTCCACAGTAGCAAAGGTCTCATCATAGTCAATTCCCTATTCTTGACAATATCCTTGGACAACGAGTCTGGCCTTGTTTCTTGTAACAGTTCTATCATCATCGAGTTTGTTCCTGAAGACCCACTTTGTGCCAATCACTAATCTATCTAGTGGTCTGGGTACCAAGTGTCATACTTGACTTCATTCAAATTGATTAAGCTCTTCTTGCATGGCATTTACCCAGTCAGCATCCTGTAAGGCTTCATCAATGTTCTTTGGTTCGATCAAGGATAGAAAGGCATCAAACGTACACAGATTTTTCAAGGAGGATCTTCTTTTGATTTCGGATGTCAAATCTGTTATGATGTTCTCAAGAGGGTGAGAGCTTTGATATCTGTGTAGTTTGAGAACCAATTGTTCACTTCTTGATGATCCCATGGTGTCTTGTTGTTGTGGAACAGGATTAGGGCCAAGGTCAAGAGTGATTTGCTGTTGAGTTCCCCCTGTCATGTTGCTTGGGGTAGTTGGACCTGGTCCATCACCTGTTCTATCTTCCATAACTGCTTCAATTTGTTCACTGCTTCTGACCAGTCCAAGCTCCTCATCTTCTGATTCTTGTCTCTCAGAAAGAGTGTTAGTTTCATCAAAAACAACATGCACACTCTCTTCTACACATATAGTTCTTTTGTTATATACTTTATAATCTTTGCTATGTGATGAATATCCCAAGATTACTCCCTCATCACTTCTGGGATCAAATTTACTGTGGGAATCTTTGCCATTGTTGTGCACAAAGAACTTGCATCCAAAAGCCCTAAGGTGGGATATGTTGGGCTTTCTCCCTTTAAGTAATTCATAAGGAGTTTTCTCTACCAGTGGTCTGGTCATGCATCTATTTATTATGTAGCATGCAGTGTTTATTACTTCTGCCCAGAAGCTGTGGGGTAGCTTTCTAGAAAGAAGCATGGTTCTAACCATATCTTCAAGAGTTCTGTTCTTTCTTTCAACAACCCCATTTTGCTGTGGGGTTCTAGGGGCACAAAATTTGTGATTTATACCATGTTCATAACAGAATTCAGCAAACTTTGCATTCTCAAATTCAGTACCATGATCAGATCTTATTGATGCTAGTTGATTTCCTAATTGTTTTTGAGTTTTTCTAACAAATGAAGTGAACATATCAAATGCTTCGTCTTTAGATATCAGAAATAAGGTCCAAGTGAACCTTGAGTAATCATCAACTAGGACCATTACATATTTCTTACCACTTTTGCTCAGAGTTCTCATAGGACCACATAAGTCCATATGAACCAGTTCCAACGTCCTGGTGGTACTGACCATTTTCTTGCTTTTCAATGAGTATCTTACCTGCTTCCCCCTTCCACATGTCTCACAAACTTTGTCTTCTTTGAACTTAATGTTAGGAAGCCCTACTACTAAGTCCTTAGAGACTAATTTGTTAAGCTGATTCAGACTCGCGTGACCAAGTCTTTTGTGCCAAAGGAGGGGATCACTGTCCAACACACTTAAGCAAGTGAGTTTATTTTCTGATAGTGTGGACAAGTCTATGACACAGATGCTATTCATTCTTTTTCCCAGTAAAGCAATCTTGTCAGTAATCAAGTTAATCACAAAGCATTTTCTGGAAGTGAAAGCAACCAGGTTACCTCTGTCACACAATTGTGACACACTGATCAAGCTATATTTCAAGCCATCTATCAAGTACACATGTTCAATGGAGCGTGTGTCATCCTTACCTACATTACCAGCACCGATAATTTCACCTTTCTTTCCATTTCCAAAGGAGACATTTCCTCCTTTGAGGATTTCAAGTGAAGGGAACTGTTCCTTGTTCCCTGTTATATGTTTTGAGCAGCCACTATCCAAGTACCAAATTTGGTTGCTTCCTCTCACTTGAACCTACAAAAGAAATCAGGGGTTAGTCTTAGGGACCCAAACAAGTTTGGGTCCTTTTCTATGAGAGAAAGGATGAATCAAGCTTTTTCTGGCCCAATTTGGTAACCAGTTTTTCTTTCGTACAAAACTTTCATTTCTTCGACTGGCCTGCTCTTTTGCAGTAGATTCAACTTTGTAGTGGCCAGTCTTACCACAATGGGTGCAGATTTTATTCTCATTAAGAGTGAGATACTTGCTTTTGGGATCCCATTTGGGAATTTGACTCCCAAATCCAAGTCCTCTTCTGTTGCTACTATGATTTTCTTGAAGCCATATCAAGGCATCAGAGGATTTGTTGCATTTGCAAGTTCGATCTAATTCATGTTTGACTTTACCAAGTTCTTCTTTTAGTGCTCTTGTATGTTCATCCTTGGTGTACATCTTATCCTTTAGTTTCCTCCATTTTCTTCTAACATGATATGAGAATGATCAACAGCCTTTTTACTAGTTCCTAGCTTTAACTTCAATTTTTCAGATTTTAGCTCTAGGATTTTAGTTTCAAGTGGATGAACCTGGTTCTTCAAGGAAGTGTTTTCCTTGTCAGATTCACTTATTCTGATTTCCAGGTTCATGCACTTTGCTTTTAACATTTCACACTCTTTAGAGAGTTCTTCTTTCTCTTTGTTTGTTTCTTCGGAATCATCCATAAAATCAAGTAGCAACTCAGAGAGTTTTTCTTTAGGTAGGAACTTTATCTTATTTTTGAGATGGTATATACTTACCTCTGGTTCTTCATATGATTCCTCATCAGATTCGCCAATTTCCATGAGCGTCTGTTCTTCATTCTCACCATTTTCTGATTCTTCATCTGAGCTTTCTCTCCAAGAAGCAACCATAGCTTTTGTTGTGGTTTTCTTGGGTTGGCCCAGTTCCTTCTTCCTGTTCCTTCGTTCGAATCTCTCCTTTTTCTTTTCCAGTTCCCACTGAGGACAGTTCTTGATATGATGGTCAGCCTTTCCATATTTGTAGCATCCCTCGTTGGTTGGCCTTTCTGGAGCTTTTGCTTTGTTGTAGTTTCCACCTATTGAGATGCCCTTCTTCCTTATGAGAGAGTTTTTGAATTCATTGGTAATCATGGCCATCTCTTTGTAACGACCCGGCCGATCGTTCCGTGAGATTTACCCTGCTTCCCCCATATCTGCATTGGTTATATATCGCTAGCCTGTTTTTGTTGTGTTGGGTCAGTTCGTTTGGGTCCGGAGTGGTTATGGTGATAATTGAGGCAATTAGTCTCTCAAAGTATCCTAATAATTGAGAAAGTAAACTGAGAGTTGACTTATTGGTAAACAACCTCGGAATGCGGATATTATGGCTCGGATAGCTTTGTTAAGTGATTCGGGACTTAGGAGTGTGCTCAGAATTTTTTTGTGATGTCCGGTGTAGAATTAGGCTTGAATTAGCGAAAGTTAGTTTTTGGCGATTTTCGGTCGGCAGTGGAAAATAGGCTATCAGGGTCGGAATGGAATTCTGGAAGTTGGAGCAGGTTCATAATGTCATTTTGGATGTGTCTGCAAAATTTCAGGCAAACGTTTGACGTAATTTTGGTGTTTTCGTGTTGTTTTTGGTGTTTCGAAGGCTCGACTAAGTTGGAATAATGCTATGGGGTGTGTTGGTATGTTAGGTTGGGGCTCCGAGGGGCTCGGGATTGATTTTGGATAGTTGGAGGGATTTTGGACTTGGAAATTTACAGCAATAGCTGCTGGTGTGAAAGTTCTAGTGTTGACCGCGCCTATGGTCGAGAAGCTGCAGGTGCGATGGTCGATGTCGCAGGTGCGAAAAAGGCAAGGCAGGGGAATTTCCGCAAGTGCGAAGTTTTGGCCGCACCGGCGAAACTACAAGTGCGGAGAAATTGTCGCAGGTGCGAAATTGATCCGTTAAGTGAGATTCCATAGGTGCGCACCTGGGACCACATGTGCGGCTAAAGGTCCGCAGGAGCGGAACTTACTGGCAGAAACAGTATATAAAGGCCCTCCGCGAAAATTTTCTTATTTTCACCATTTTGCATGCGGGAAGAGTCCTTTGAAGGCGATTTGGAGAGGGAAACTCGAGATTCTTTAGCAAAGGTAAGTTCTCTGGTTACTAACATCGTTCCTATGCTATTTTGTTCGGATTAGGCTTGGAAATTTAAGGATTTGAGTAGCAAAAGATTGGGAAGAAGGGGGTGGAGAATTGGAAATTCTTTTGAGGGTTTGGGTAGGGAATTGTGATCCGATTGTGATGATTTTGGTATGAGTAGAATCATGGGAGGACGAGGGTTTTAGTGATGTAAAAATTATCGAGCTCCGAGACGTGGGCCCGGGGCTCAGATTTGGACGAATTTCGAGATTTTTGTGTAATTTGACAGTTTTTGATTGGGTTGTGTTCCTTGGTTATATATTGATGATGTTAAACTGGTTTTGTCTAGATTCGGAGCAATCGGGAGCCAATTTGAGGGGCAATAGCATTGCGGACTAGTGTTGTGGCCCGGTAGAGGTAAGTAATGGTTATAAATCTTGTCTTGAGGGTATAGAACCACGGACTACATATTTCTCACTGATTTTAGAAAGGCGGACATGTCGGATGATGGGTATGTGGCGCATACTAATTTTTGGATTGGACTAGGTCCTCCCCGCGGCAACTAATGAGTTGCACATTTACTAAAAACCTTATGTTAAATTATGTTCTGAAGATTTGTGAAATATTTGGGGTATACGCCGTGTTTGGGGCCTCGTGCCGATCTGTTTAGACCCCTTTGGGGCTTTTTACTACTGTTTTCCTCACTATTTGTTGACGATTTCACTCAGCATCATTGTGCATACTTTTTTTCGAAACTCAGCCTGATTTACACTACATGAGCATAAAAAATGATGTGTTGGGTCGAGTACCTTGTTTTTACTGATTCGCCCGAGGGGCCTTTGAGTGGTTCTACCGAGTGTGGCCGAGGGCCAAGAGTGATGGTGAGGTGCTGAGTGATATTAGCGCTTTGGCTTAAGGAGCCCCTCCGGAGTCTGTACACACCCCCAGGGAGCACACCGAGTGTCGAGTGACGAGTGATTAGGAGGCATGAGTGACTGTGAGGTGCTGAATGATTGTGAGGTGCTGAGTGATTGTGAGGCATGCCTGAGGGGCTTATTATGATACATGTTTTTTCCCGAGGGGATACTTATGATTTTACTACATTCATTGCATACCAAATCCTATGTTTTAAAGTTGTTAAAAATGTGCATTCTTTAAAGGACTTTTTCTGAAGTTAATTTTAAGGCATGATGATTTCGTATATCTATGTTATACTATTGGAAAGTAGCTGTGTATATTGTGACTTGATGACATTGATTTTATGTGTTTCCTTGCTACTTAGACTTGATTTATTTTCATTACTGCTGAGTTGGCATACTCACATTACTCCTTGCGCCTCCGTGTGCAGATTCAAGAGTAGATATCGAGCATTAGCCTGTTATTCCGCAGCGGAGCCGGATTTGCGGGATATAGAGGTGGCTGTTCAACATCCGCAAAATCACTATTTTCCCTTCTTGTTGTATTTAGCTTTTGATTCGAAGGTTTTGTATTATAATAGTTTATTTTGGCTTATTTCTATAGATGCTCATGACATGTTGGCTCCGGGTTTTGGGGGTTGGCAGTATTGTATAATATTGGCCTATTGTATTAAGTAATTTTCTGTATATTTTTATGAAATACTCGAAACTTGAATGGGATTTTCAAAAGAAATGGCAAACATGCAGTAGTCGGCTAGCCTAGTTCCACGATATGCGCCATCACAGCCGGCATAGGATTTGGGGTCGTGACACTCGTCTTCCTCCAGATCTGCTGCCTCAGTGATTCTCAGTGCTAGACTCCTTTCCTTCTTTGGAGCATCCATTTTCATTGTCTGTCTTCTAAGTTCATAGGCAGTAAGGTTTCCAATTAGCTCGTCCAATCTGAGGGTTGCCATATTTTTGGATTCCTGGATAGCAGTGATTTTACTTTCCCAGGAAATTTGTAAGACCCTTGTCAGGATCTTCTCCACCCTGTCCTCTTCAAGAATGACTCTACCAAGAGACTTGAGTTCATTTTTCAAAGTTGTGCACCTCGTGTACATCTCTTGGATTGTCTCTCCTTCTTTCATAGTGAAGTTTTCATACGGAGAGTATAGTAGAGTACCTCTTGATCTTTTCACTTGAGGTGTTCCTTCGTGGGCTACTTGCAAGGTATCCCAAATTTCTTTGGCAGTGGTGCAACTTTGAATCCTACTATACTAGTCTGGACCTAGTCCACATACTAGCCACTTTTTGGCCTTAGCATTTTTCTCCCATTTCTTCAGATCCTCAGCAGTGTAGTCA
>MDKJ01014322.1:0-30700 GCA_005239525.1 Nicotiana knightiana | reverse complement strand
CAATATTTTATAAAATTAATTGATTTATTGGGATTTTTATAGGACGATATGACGAGTAAAAATAACATGCTCACAATACTTTCTAGGCAAGCCAATATTAGAAATTAATTAACCATTTTCTTTCGAACATTTACTTAAACGCAATAAGATAATTTAAAATAAATTAAATCCAATAATTTCCAACGAATAACTTCATGAATAATAATAATAATCAAGAATTAAGCCGAACCACGAACAAAATATATAACCATAAAACTACCCTAGTGTCTGGTGTCACAATTCACGAACTACTAAGAATACTGCAAATAATGGGCTGAAAGAATTATGTATCTGTTTTGAATGTAATAAAACAGTATCTATAAAATTAAGAGAAGACTCCAGGAATATGCGTACGCTAGCAGATCTACCTCGTGTCTCCGAGTATATGATGACAGCTACAAAAATCTCCTAACTCTGACCGGTACCTGGATCTGCAGAAAAGAGTGCAGAGTGTAGTATCAGTACAACCGACCCCATGTACTGAGTAAGTGCCGAGTCTAACCCCGACGAAGTAGTGACGAGGCTACGGCAGCGCATTAACAATATAACCTGTAAACAATATACAATAAAGCAAGAAGGAAAAATTCTAAAATAAACAAAACGATAACTGTAGCAACAATTAGAATAACTCAGCCACTTTTTCCAGGTCTCAGCTATAATGAAAATTCACATAAGTTTCCTAATTACCAAACTTTGACTTTAAAAATAAAAGTAAGTGCAAAATATGAAGAGTATTAAAGTAAAACAGTAAGTTTTCAAATCTTTGCTTTTGAAAATCAATAAAACATAAGTGTCCTCCCTTATCGCTCATTGTTGCGGCATGTAACCCGCTCCCACCTGTCCACTCTTATTGCTCCTCCCTATATATATCACCCTTATTTCTCCTGTTGCAGCGTGCAACCCAATCCTACCTGTCCACTCTTATCACTCCTTGTTGTGGCGTGCAACCCGTTCCCACCAGACATATCATATCACTTTATTTATGAAAAATTTCACAATTCAGGCCAAAGCCCTTCACAATATTTTTGTCTCGACAATTATAAACAGAATTCTGTACAACTCATAAACTTCATCAATTATCATTTCACAATGAGACCAACCGGAATATATATATTCAAATATTGTCAACCAGCTCATCCTTTTTATGTATCACAGGGAAACCATGGGAACAACCAACACTTGCAAATACTTGAAATAATATCTAACAACAAGTTAACGAAACCAAGTAATCATGGAGACATCAATGAGCATAAGACAATTAAGCCATGAATCACATAAATTGGAAACGGGAAAAGGGATCATGTTCAACAACCAAATTGGTGGTGTATAGATACTCGTCACCTAACCTATATACCATACACATACAAAATTCACATAGCAATTAAGTGGGGATTCATTTTCCCTCAAGTCAACGTTGAACCAAGCACTTACCTCAATCTCACAAGCAATCACGAAACTAGCACGACCTTTCCTTTAGAGTTTGCCTCTAACCCGCTCGAATCTAATCATAATTGGTTCAATATCATCAATTATGTCTTAAAGGAATCAACTTTAATGAAACTCTATGGTTTTCCTATATTTTCTTATCAAAATACAAAAATCGAGCCCGGGCCCGCTTGGTCTAAACTCGAGGTTCGGATCAAAACCCGTTTACCCAATATCCCCCGATCCCGGATATACAATTGGTTTTGGAATCTGACCTCAATTCGAGATCTAAATCTCCAAAATTTGAAATTCCTAAGTTCCACCCAAAAACCACAATTTTTACCATGAAAACTCTAGATTTTTGGTTGAAATATTGTTAAAAGTTGTTAAGGAATGAACGGAATTAGTTAGAGATCACTTAGCAATAATTTGGAGAAGTTTGGGTCTTTGGAAAATCGCCTATGGAGGTTCAGAGTTTGAGAGAACTGAAAAAGAAATAAAAAACCAGTCAAAAATCTGATATAACAGGTTGCGGGTCTCGCATTTGCGAACTGGAGTTCGCATGTGCGAACCCTGGGATTTCTGGGGGTTTTCGCAAATGTGATAAAATGTCGCATTTGCGACAAAGTGGCATTTCGCAATAGCGACCCTGAATTTCGCATTTGCGAGATCTGGGGCAGGACCAGGACTTCGCAAATGCAAAGACTGATCTTGCAAATGCGAGATCAAAGGCCTGCAACACCATATTTCTGATGTTGGGTATTTTTCTAAGTTTAGATACTCCGTAGCCTACCCGAAACTCATTCAAGCCCTCGGGGCTCCAAATCTGTGATGAAGAAAGGGGTTATTTATGAAATCCGACTTAATTCTAGGCCTACTAGCCATAAAGAGACTAATTTTAATTGCCTCAATTTGCATGCGTAGTCCGGGCGTGAAACCGGAAAGCTTTTTATGTGAAAATATGAAAAATAGTAATTTCTAGAGTTAAAATTTGGTTTTAGTTGACTTTGGTCAACATTTTTGGTAAATGGATCCTGATATGTGTTCCAACTATCTAGGGAGGTCCGCAGTAAAATATGGGACTTGGGTGTATGCCCAGAATTGAATTCCGAGGTCCCTAGCATTAGAAAATAAATTTTGAAGAAAATTATTTTGCTGGTTAATTCAAGAAATAAAGAAATGAAATAATATGTGAAATTGATGATATCGGGCATGTATTTTGGTTCCGAATCCTGGAACAAGTTCGTTATATTATTTAAGTCCTATCTGTGAAATTTTATGAGAATCAGAGTTGATTTGATGTAATTCGGACATCCGGTTGAAAAGTTAGAAATTTGAGTGTTCTTGAGGAAACCTTGAGTTTTGAGGTTAAATCTGTAGATTTTGATGTAATTTTGATGATTTGATCGCACGAGCAAGTCCATATGATGTTTTTAGACTTGCGTGCATGTTTGGTTTGGAGCCCCGAGGGCTCAGGTGAGTTTTGGATAGGCTACGGAGTGTCTAGACTTAGAAAAATACCCAACCAACTGAACATTTGGTGTTGCAGGCCTCAGATCTCGCAAATGCGAGATCGGGCTTCGTAATTGTGAAGTCAATGGCCAGCCTCAGATCTCGCATTTGCTAGGTCTTGGGTCGAAAATGCGAAATGCCACTTTGTCGCAAATGCGACATTTTTTCATCGCATTTGCGAAAACCCCCAGAAATCCCAGGGTTTGCAAATGCGAACTCCAGTTCACAAATGCGAACTCCAGTTCACAAATGCGAACTCCAGTTGGCAAATAGGGGACCCACAACCTGTTATATCAGATTTTTGATGGGTTTTTTACTTCCTTTTCAATTCTCTCAAACCCTAAACCTCCATAGGCGATTTTCCAAAGACCCAATCTTCTCCAAATCATTGGTAATTGATCTCGAACTAATTCTTTTAATTCCTTAACAACTTTTAACAAGATTACAACCAAAATTCTAGAGTTCTCATGGTAAAAATTGAGTTTTTGGGTAGAACTTAGGAATTTCAAAATTTGGGGAATTGGACCTCGAATTGAGGTTAGATTCCAACACCAATTGCATATCCGAGCTAGGGGGAGATTGGGTAAACGAGTTTTTGTCCGAACCTCGAGTTTAGACCAAGCGGGCCCGGGGTCGATTTTTGTATTTTGATAAGAAAACATAGAAAAAACGTAGAGTTTCATTAAAGTTGATTCCTTTAAGCAATAATTGATGATATTGAACCAATTGTGATTAGATTCGAGCGGGTTAGAGGCAAATTCTAAAGGAAAGGCCGTGCTAGAGCAGTTATTGCCTGCGGAATTGAGGTAAGTGTTGTGTATAACCTTAGCTTGAGGGAATAGGTATTGTATGACTACTTGTTACCTATTTGTTTACTAAATCAAATTTATAGGTGAGGTGACGAGTACCTATACGTTGTGGTCAGATCATACCATGCGAGTAAATGTTATTTCTTGTTATTCTGGTTGTCTTAAAGCCTATCATATGTGATTATTGTTGTTAGTGAAATGTTGAGAGATTAGTATCCGGTTCCACCGAGGTGATTATTATTCTGAATCCCGAGTTGAGATTGAAATGATAAATGATAATAGTAACCATGATGAAATATTTATTGCTTGTGAAATACCTTTGAGAATATTGAGTTGAGATTGAAATATTAGATGTGATAGAAATTATGAGGAAATACTGTTTCTTGTGAAATCCCTTTTTATATTATTGATGATTTGATTAGATTGTGAGGAAAAGTGTAAAGCACGAAGGGTGATGCCGTGCATGACTTAATCATATTGGGAGGAAGAGTGTAAAGCACGATGGGTGATGACGTGCGTGATTTATTTATAATGTGAGGAAGAGAGTAAAACACGAAGGGTGATGACGTGCATTCTTAATTATAACTTGGTGAGGATGAGTGTAAAATCACGAAGAGTGATGCCGTGCAAGTTCATTTCTATTATTAATTGCTAATATTATTGTTGATCACTGTATGTGCTTGTCTTATTGTTATCCCCATTCCTTATGAAAAAAAAGAGAAGGAAAAATTCCCCATCGCATGCTCCCTTCCCATTAATTGCTGGTTACATTCTTTAATCGCCATTATTTCCTGTTAGCATGTTTTCGATGTCCAGGTTTCATGTGGTGTCTTGTCCTATCCTCGTCACTATTTCGCCGGGGTTAGGCTCGACACTTACTCAGTACATGGGGTCGGTTATACTGATACTACAGTCTGCACTCTTTGTGCATATCCTGGTACCGGCCAGCGTTAGGAGATCCTAGTAGCCGATATCATCATTCGGTGACACGAGGTAGATCTGCTGGCATCCGCAGATTCTTGGAGTCTTCTCTTAGTTTTATAGAGACTATTTTATTACACTCAAAACAGATACATTATTTCTTTCAGCCCATTATTGGTAGTATTCTAAGTCGTTCGTGAATTGGGACACCAGACCCTGGGTAGCATCATAGTTATATATTTAGTTCGTGGCTCGGTTTATTCATTCATTTATTATTTTATCCGTGAAGGCATGTATTGGAAATTATTGGATTTAGTTTATTTTAAATTGTCTTATTGCGTCTAAGTAAATGTTTGGAAGAAAATGGTTAATTAATTTCTAACATTGGCTTGCCTAGCAAGTATTGTGTTAGGGGCAATCACAATCCCGCAGGTTGGGAATTATGGTCGTGACAAGTTGGTATCAGAGCCCTCGGTTGTATAGGTCTTACAATTCACGAACAAGCTTGATAGAGTCTGAAGGATCGGTATGGAGACGTCTGTACTTGTCTCTCAGAGGCTATGAAGTTAGGAACAAACTAAGTTTTTATTTCTACTATATCGTGCGATTCTTGATTTCTAAAAATACTGATTGAACTCTTCTATTTTCTCGCAGATGGCGAGAACACGTGCTTCCTCTTACGCTGACCAACAATCCTGTCTTCCAGCAGCAACAACTCCTATTAGGGGTAGAGCCCGAGGCCACGTCAGGGGCCAAGGAAGGGGCAAGACACAGCCTACTTCTCAATCAGCAGCTCCAGCTGCGGAGCCCCATATTGAGATTGATGGGGGGCTCCAGCTCAGACCGTTCCAGTTGGACCAGCTCAAGTCCCAGAGGGGTTTATTGCTACCCTGGTGCTTCAGGATGCTTTGGTTCGATGAGTGGGCCTTATGGAGGGTGTAGCCCAGACTAGCGCACTCCCTGTTGCAGTAGCCGCATCTTAGGCTGGAGGAGGGGTCCAGACTACTGTTACCCACAACCCTTAGATTCTGACCCCAGCAACCAACCCAATTGGGGTAGTTCAGACAATTGCTACAACCCCGATTGCTGAAGGGGTAGTTATGACTTCTGATGCTTTGTGGAGATTGGACAAGTTTATCAAGCTTTTCTCTGTTCACTTCAGTGGTGCTACTTCAGAGGATCCTCAAGAATATCTGGATAACTGTCATGAGGTAATTCAAAATATGGGTATTTTGGAAACCAATGTGGTCGATTTTGCAGCCTTTCAGATGACAGGTTCCACCAAGAAATGGTGGAGGGATAATTTGTTGACTAGATCAGTTGGGTCACCTGCTTTGACTTAGGATCAGTTTTCTCACCTCTTTTTGGAGAAATTTTTTTCTATCACTACTAGAGAAGAGAAGTATCATCAGTTTGAGAATCTTCAGCAGGGCAGCATGATAGCTACCCAGTTGAGAACTGCTTTGTGGATTTGGCTCGGCATGCTATTCTTTTATTGCCCACATAGAGGGAGAGGTTTAGGAGATTTATTGAGGGCCTTGCTCAGCCCATTAGGTTGCAAATGGCCAAAGAGACAGGGACTGAGATTTATTTTTAGGATGCGGCTAATGTGGTCAGGAAGGTTAAGTCGATTCTTGGGATGGGAGGTCAGGGATCAGACAAGAGGCCTTGCCATTCCGTTGGTTTCAGCGGTAGAGGCCATTTTTCCAGGCCATTCCATTCATCACTTCAGGCTTCACATGGTACCTCAGGTGGTCGCGGTTCTTATATGCCTCCTTCTACTCAGCCAGTCTACAGTGCACCATCAGCTCCTATCAGTTCACCTCCTCTCCGGAGTGTTCATGGTGGTTATACTGGTCGGCAGGGTCAGTTCGCCGGCCAACAGTCTCAGCAGCCTAGGCCTTGTTACATTTGTGGTGACCCGAAGCACATCGCCAGATATTGTCCTTGTGCGTCAGATAATTCTCAGTATCAGAATTCCCGTGTTATAGTTCGAGCACCGCCTGCCCATCCAGCCAGGGGTAGGGGTCAGGTAGCCAGAGGTAGAGGACAGATTATTAGAGGTGGAGGTCAGGCCGCTAGGGGTGGAGGCCAACCCTCTAGAGGTGGAGGTCCGCCTATTGGAGGTCCTCCCAGAGACATGGTTCTGGGTGGTGGAGCCCAACCCCGATTATATGCATTTCCAGCCAGACCCGAGGCGGAGTCCTCTGATGCAGTTATCACAGATACCATTTCAGTTTGTAATAAAGATGCTTCAATTTTGTTTGATCCGGGGTCTACTGATTCTTATGTGTCCTCCTATTTCGCTTCGTATTTGGTTGTGCCCCGCGATTCCTTAAGTGTCCCTGTTTTTGTGTCTACGTCGTAGGGGATGCTATTGTTTTAGATCGTATATATCGTTCGCTCGTAGTCATTATTGAGGGTCTTGAAACTAGTGTAGACCTTTTGCTTTTTGACATGGTCGATTTTTATGTCATATTGGGCATGGATTGGTTGTCACCTTACTATGCCATCTTGGATTGTCACGCCAAGATAGTTACTTTAGCTTTGCCTGGATTGCCTCGGTTAGAATGGAAAGGGACTCGTAGTCACTCTCCCAGCAAAGTGATTTCTTATACAAAAGCTCATCGCATGGTCGAGAAGGGGTGTTTTGCTTATTTGGATCATATTCGTGATTCCAATACCGAGGTTTCTTCGACAGATTCGGTGCCTATTGTTCGTGAGTTTACCAAGGTACAGACTTGCCGGGGATGCCACCTGACAAGGATATTGATTATTGCATTGATGTGGCTCCGGGCACTCAACCCATTTCTATCCCTCCATATCGGATTGCCCCACCAGAGTTGAAAGAATTGAAAGAGCAGTTGCAAGACCTGCTTGATAAGGGTTTCATTAGATCTAGTGTCTTGCCCTGGGGTGCACCGGTTTTGTTTGTAAAGAAGAAGAATGGATCAATGAGAATGTGTATAGATTACCAGTAGTTGAATAAAATTACTATCAAGAATAAGTATCCATTGCCAAGAATTGATGATCTATTTGATCAACTTCAGGGTGCCAGTATGTTTTCAAAAATTGATCTGAGATCGGGCTACCATCAGTTGAAGATTAGGGCGCCCGATGTTCCTAAAACAGCCTTTCAGACAAGGTATGGGCACTATGAATTTTTGGTGATGTCTTTTGGCTTGACTAATGCCCCAGCAGCCTTTATGGATTTGATGAATAGAGTTTTCAAGCCTTATATGGATTCTTTCGTAATTGTGTTGATTGATGATATTCTTTTATACTCCCACAGTCGGGAGGAACATGAACAACACCTCCGTATAGCACTCCGGACTTTGAGTGACAATCAGTTGTATGCAAAATTTTCAAAGTGTGAGTTCTGGTTAGACTCAGTAGCTTTCTTGGGTCATGTCGTATCAACATAGGGTATTCAAGTAGATTCTAAGAAGATAGAGGCAGTGAAGAACTAGCCTAGACCCACTTCAGCCACGAAAACCAGGAGCTTCTTGGGTTTGACGGGATACTACCATCGTTTATGGAATGGTTCTCGTCTATAGCAGCCCTGATGATGAGAATGACTCAGAAAGGTGCTCCATTTAAATGATCGGACGAGTGTGAGGCAAAATTTCAAAAGCTCAAGACCTCCTTAACTTCTACACCGGTGTTGGTGTTACCATCAGGTTCAGGATCTTTCACGGTGTATTATGATGCTTCCCGTGTTGGGTTAGGAGCGGTATTAATGCAGGAGGGCAAGGTGATAGCATATGCGTCTCGGCTGTTAAAGACTCATGAGAATAATTATCCTGTACATGACTTAGAGTTGGCAGCCATTATTCATGCATTGAAAATATGGAGGCTCTACCTTTATGGCGTGCCATGTGAGGATTACACTGATCATCATAGCCTCTAGTACTTGTTCAACCAAAAGGATCTTAATTTGAGACAGAGGAGATGGTTATAGCTATTGAAAGATTATGATGTCACTATATTGCATCATCCGGGGAAGGCCAATGTGGTGGCCGATGCATTGAGTAGGAAAGGAGTAAGTATGGGCAGCCTTGCATGTATTACAGTTAGTGAGAGACCATTAGCTTCAGACATTCAAACGTTGGCTAATCATTTCGTGAGGTTGGATATTTCGCCCGGCCATGTTCTAGCTTGTAAGGTTGCTCTGTCTTCCTTATTCGAGCGTATCATAGATCGACAGGATGATGACCCACACTTGATGGTCCTTAGGGACACAGTTCGGCAAGGTGGTTCCAAGAAGGTTACAATTGGAGATGATGGTGTTTTGAGGATGCAGGGTCGTATATGTGTGCCTAACATTGATGCCCTTCGTGAGTTGATTCTTGAAGAAGCTAGCATTTCCAAGTATTCTATTCACCCGGGTGCTGCTAAGATGTACCAGGACCTGCGACACAACTACTGGTGGCGAAAGACGAAAAATGATATTGTTGCTTATTTGGCTCGTTTTTTGAATTGCCAACAGGTGAAATATGAGCATCAAAGACCCAGCAATTTACTTCAGCAGATAGAGATTCCTGAGTGGAAGTGGGAGCGTATCACCATGGACTTCGTTGTTGGACTCCCACAAACTCAGAGGAAGTTCGACGCCGTTTGGGTTATTGTAGATAGGTTGACTAAATTAGCACATTTCATTCCAGTGGAAAGTACTTACACTTCGGAGCGGTTGGCAGAGATATATATTTGAGAGATTGTTTGCCTTCACGGTGTGCCCATGTCTATCATTTTTTATCGAGCTACACAGTTTACCTTGCACTTTTGGAGGGAAGTTCAGCGAGAGTTGGGTACCCGAGTTGAGTTGAGCACTGCATTTCATCCTCAGACGGACGGGCAGTTCGACCGTACTATTCAGATTTTAAAGGATATGCTCCGTGCTTGTGTTATTGACTTTGGAGGTTCTTAGGATCAGTTATTGCCGTTAGCGGAGTTTTCCTATAATAATAGTTATCAGTCGAGCATTCAGATGGCTCCTTATGAGGCATTATATGGTAGACGATGTAGATCGCCAGTTGGATGGTTTGAGCCGGGAGATGCTCGGTTATTGGGTACAAACTTAGTTCAAACGGCCTTAGATAAGGTCAGGATTATACAGGATCGACTTCGTGCAACTCACTCTAGGCAAAAAAGTTACGCCGACCGTAAGATTCAGGATGTGGCATTCATGGTTGGAGAGAGAGTATTACTTCGGGTATCCCCCATGAAGGGTGTTATGAGATTTGCGAAGAAGGGTAAGTTGAGCCCTAGGTATATCAGGCCATTTGAGATTCTTGATAGATTGGGTGAGGTAGCTTATAGACTTGCTTATCTATGCTCCGGAAATATCATAGTGACCCGTCCCAAGTATTAGACTTCAACTCTGTCCAATTGAACAAAGATTTGAATTATGAGGAGGAGGCGATAGCTATTCTAGATCGGCAGGTTCCTCAGTTGAGATCAAAGAGTTACCTTTCTGTTCGAGTACATTGGAGGGGTCAGCCTGTTGAGGCAACTACTTGTGATGACCCAAGGGGTCATTTTATGAAATCAAACCTAATTCTAGGCCTACTACCATAAAAAAAGCTAACTTTAATTACCTCGATTTGCATGCGCAATCCGGACGTGAAACCGGAAAGCTTTTATGTGAAAATATGAAAAATAGTAGTTTCTAGAGTTAAAATTCAACATTTTTGATAAACGGACCCGGTCTATGTTCCGACGATCCAGGGAGAACCGCAATAAAATATAGGACTTGGGTGTATGCCCGGAATTGAAATCCGAGGTCCCTAGCCTTAAAATAATTTTTGAAGAAAATTGTTCTGCTGGTTAATTCAAGAAATAAAGAAATGAAATAATATGTGAAATTAATGATATTGGTCCCGTATTTTTTTTCCGGATCCCGGAACAAGTTCGTTATGTTATTTAAGTCCTATATGTGAAATTCATGAGAATCGGAGTTGATTTGATGTAATTCGGACATCTGGTTGAAAAGTTAGAAATTTGAGTGTTCTTGAGGAAATCTTGAGTTTTGAGGTTAAATCTGTAGATTTTGATGTTATTTTGATGATTTGATCATACAAGTAAGTCCGCATGATTTTTTAGACTTGCATGCATGTTTGGTTTGGATCCCCGAGGGCTCGGGTGAGTTTCGGGTAGGCTACGAAGTGTCTAGACTTAGAAAAATACCGCAACAACTGACATCTGGTGTTGCAGGCCTCAGATCTCGCAAATGTGGGATCGGGCTTCGCCATTGCGAAGTTAATGGATAGCCTCAAATCTCGCATTTGCGAGGTCTTGGATCGCAAATTCGAAATACCACTTTGTCACAAATGCGACATTTTTTTATCGCATTTGCGAAAACCCCCAGAAATCCCAGGGTTCGCTAATGCGAACTCCAGTTCGCAAATGCGAGAGCCGCAACCTGTTATATCAGATTTTTGATGGGTTTTTCACTTTTTTTTCAATTCTCTCAAACCCTAAACCTCCATAGGCGATTTTCCAAAGACCCAAACTTCTCCAAATCATTGGTAAGTGATCTCTAACTAATTCCTTTCATTCCTTAACAACTTTTAACAAGATTACAACAAAAATTCTAGAGTTTTCATGGTAAAAATTGGAGGTTTGGGTAGAACTTAGGAATTTCAAAATTTGGAGAATTGGACTTCGAATTGAGGTGGATTCCAATACCAATTGCATATCCGGGCTCGGGGGAGATTGGGTAAACGAGTTTTGGTCCGAACCTCGAGTTTAGACCAAGCGGACCCAGGGTCGATTTTTGTATTTTGATAAGAAAACATAGTAAAACCATAGAGTTTCATTAAAGTTGATTCCTTTAAGAAATAATTGATGATATTGAATCAATTGTGATTAGACTCGAGCGGGTTAGAGGCAAATTCTAAAGGAAAGGCCGTGCTAGAGCACTGATTGCCTACAGAATTGAGGTAAGTGTTGTGTCTAATCGGAGCTTGAGGGAATAGGTATTGTATGACTACTTGTTACCTGTTTGTTTTATAAATCCAATGTATAGGTAAGGTGACGAGTACCTATACGTTGTGGTCAGGTCATACCATGATTTGATTAGATTGTGAGGAAGAGTGTAAAGCACGAAGGGTGATGCCGTGCATGACTTAATCATATTGGGAGGAAGAGTGTAAAGCACAAAGGATGATGTCGTGCGTGATATATTTTTAATGTGAGGAAGAGAGTAAATAACGAAGGGTGATGTCATGCATTCTTAATTATAACTTGGTGAGGATGAGAGTAAAAGCACAAAGGGTGATGCCGTGCAAGTTCCATTTCTATTATTAATTGCTAATATTATTGTTGATCACTGTTTGTGCTTGCCTTATTGTTATCCCCATTCCTTATGAAAAAAAAAGAGAAGGAAAAATTCTCCATCGTATGCTCCCTTCCCATTAATTGCTGGTTGCATTCTTTAATTGCCATTATTTCCTGTTAGCATGTTTACGATGCCCAGGTTTCATGTGGTGTTTTGTCCTAGCCTCGTCACTACTTCGCCGAGGTTAGGCTCGACACTTACTCAGTACATGGGATCAGTTGTACTGATACTGCACTCTGCACTCGTTTGTGCAGATCCAGGTACCGGCCAACGTTAGGAGATCCTAGTAGCCGATATCATCATTCGGAGACACGAGGTAGATCTCTTGGCATCCGCAGATTCCTAGATTCTTCTCTTAGTATTATAGAGACTGTTCTTAGTATTCTTAGTAGTTCGTGAATTGTGACACCAGACCCTGGGGTAGCGTCATAGTTATATATTTAGTTCGTGGCTCGGTTTATTCATTCATTTATATTTTATCCATGAAGGCATGCATTGTAAATTATTGGATTTAGTTTATTTTAAATTGTCTTATTGCGTCTAAGTAAATGTTCGAAAGAAAATGGTTAATTAATATCTAACATTGGCTTGCCTAGCAAGTATTGTGTAAGGCGCCAGCACAATCCCACGGGTTGGGAATTTGGGTCATGACAAAATCAAACATGCATGCAAATCTAAAAACATCATACGGACTTGATCTTGCGATCAGATCATCAAAACCACAAATTTAGCCTCAAAACTCAAGATTTCCTCAAGAACACTCAAATTTCTAACTTTTCAACCGGATGTCCGAATCACGTCAAACCAACTCCGATTCTCATCAAATTTTACATATAGGACTTAAATATCATAACAAACTTGTTCCGGGCTCCGAAACCAAAATACATGCCCGATACCAATAATTGCACATATTATTTAATTTCTTTATTTCTTGTAATAACCAGCTGAACAATTTTCTTCAAATATTGTTTTGTAAGGCTAGGGACCTCGGAATTCAAATTCCGGGTATACGCCCAAGTCCTATATTTTACTGCGGACCTCCCGGGGTCGTCGGAACACATATCCGGGTCTGTTTACTCAAAATGTTGACAAAAGGCAACTAAAACCAAATTTTAACTCTAGAAATTATTATTTCTCATATTTTTACATAAAATCTTTCTGGTTTCACGCCCGGACTGCGTACGCAAATCAAGGTAAATAAAATTAATCTTTTTAAGGATAATGGGCTTGGAATGGAGTCTTAATTTATAAGATGACCCTTTGGGTCATCACAATCTCTACCTCTAAAACAAACGTTCGTCCTCGAACGGACATAGAAAATTACCTGAACTAGCAAACAAGTGGGGATATCTACTCTGCATGTCCAACTCGGACTCCCAAGTAGACCTCTCAACAGGATGACCTCTCCACTGCACTCGAACTGAAGGGTAACTCTTTGATCTCAACTAACGAACCTACCGGTCTAGAATGGCTACCGGCTCCTCCTCATAAGTCAAATCCTTGTCCAGTTGGCCAGAGCTGAAATCTAACACGTGGGATGGGTCACCATGATATTTCCGGAGCATAGATACATGAAATACCGGATGAACTGAGGATAACCCTGGAGGCAACGCAAGTCTATAAGCTACCTTCCCCACTATATCAAGGATCTCAAATGGCCCGATATACCGAGGGCTCAACTTACCCTTCTTCCCAAATCTCATAAAACCCTTCATGGGCGATACCTGAAGTAATACTCTCTCTCCAACCATGAATGCCACATCACGAACCTTATGATCAGAGTAACTCTTTTGCCTAGACTGAGCTGCACGAAGTCGATCCCGTATAATCTTGACCTTATCTAAGGCCTCTTAAACTAAGTATGTACCCAATAATTGAGCCTTTCCCGGCTCAAAGCACCCAATTGGTGATTTAGACCATCTACCATATAATGCCTCATAGGGGGCCATCTGAATGCTCGACTGATAACTATTATTGTAGGCAAACTCCACTAACGACAAGAACTGATCCCAAGAACGTCCAAAGTCAATAACACAAGCGCGGAGCATATCCTCTAAAATCTAAATAGTACGCTCGAACTGCCCGTCCGTCTGAGGATGAAATGTGGTGCTCAACTCAACTCGGGTACCCAACTCTCGCTGAACTTCCCTCCAAAAGTGCGAGGTAAACTGTGTACCTCGATCAGAAATGATAGACACGGGCACACCGTGAAGGTGAACAATCTCTCGAATATATATCTTTGCCAACCGCTCCGAAGTGTAAGTACTTGCCGCTGGAATGAAATATGCTGATTTAATCAACCTATCCACAATGTGGGAGTTCAACAACGAATTCCATAGTGATACACTCCCACTTTCACTCAGGAATCTCTATCTGCTGAAGTAAACCACCGGGTCTTTGATGCTCATATTTCACCTGTTGGAAATTCAAACAACGAGCCACATAAGCAACAATATCCTATTTCATCCTTCGCCACCAGTAATACTGTCGCAGGTCCTGGTATATCTTGGCAGCACCCGGGTGAATAGAATACTTAGAACTGTGAGTCTCTTCAATAATCAACTCACCAAGGCCATCAACGTTAGGCACACATATACGACCCTGCATACTCAAAACACCATCATCTCCATCTATAACCTTCTTGGAACCACCGTGTCGAACTATGTCCCTAAGGACCATCAAGTGCGGTTCATCATCCTGCCGATCTCTGATACGCTCGAATAAGGAAGACCGAGCAATTGTACAAGCTAGAACATGGTTGGGAGAAATATTCAACCTAACGAGCTGATTAGCCAACATTTGAATGTCTGAAGCTAACAGTCTCTCACTAACTGGAATACATGCAAGGCTGCCCATACTTACCCCTTTCCTACTCAATGCATCGGCCACTACATTGGCCTTCCCCAGATGATACAATATAGGACATCATAATCTTTCAATAGCTCTAACCATATCCTCTGTCTCAAATTAAGATCCTTTTGCTTGAACAAGTAGTGGAGGCTACGATGATTCGTGTAAACCTCACATGGCACACCATAAAGATAGTGCCTCCACATTTTCAATGCATGAATAATGGTTGCCAATTCTAAGTCATGGACAGGATAATTCTTCTCATGAGTCTTTAACTGCCGAGATGCATATGCTATCACCCTGCCCTCCTGCATTAATACCGATCCCAACCCAACACGGGAAGCATCACAATACACCGCGAAAGATCCTGAACCTGATGTAACACCAACACCGGTGCAGAAGACAAGGCGATCTTGAGCTTTTGAATGGAGCACCTTTCTGAGTCAACTTGGTCATTGAGGCTGCTATAGACGAGAAACCCTCCAAAAAATGATGGTAATATCCCGTCAAACCCAAGAAGCTCTTAATTTCCATTGCTGAAGTGGGTCTAGGCCAGTTCTTGACTGCCTCTATCTTCTTAGAATCTACTTGAATACCCTCTTCTGATATGACGTGACCCAAGAAAGCTACTGAGTCTAACCAGAACTCACAATTTGAAAAGTTTGCATACAACTTATTGTCCCTCAAAGTCCGGAGTTCTATACGGAGATGTTGTTCATGCTCCTCCCGACTGCGGGAGTATATAAGAATATCATAAATGAACACAATTATGAAGGAATCCAGATAAGTCTTGAAAACACGACTCATCAAATCATAAAGGCTGTTGGGGCATTAGTCAAGCCAGAAAACATCACCAAAAATTCATTGTGCCCATACCTTGTCCGAAAGGCTGTCTTAGGGACATCAGATGCTCTAATCTTCAACTGATCGTAGCCTGATCTCAGATCAATTTTCGAAAACACACTGTCACCCTGAAGCTGATCAAATAGATCATCAATTCTCGGCAATGGATACTTATTCTTGATAGTAACTTTATTCTACTACCGATAATCTATACACATTCTCATCGATCCATTCTTCTTCTTTACAAACAAAACCAATGCACCCCAGGGCGAGACACTAGGTCTAATGAAACCCTTATCAAGTAAGTCTTTCAACTTCTCTTTCAATTGGGCGAGACACTAGGTCTAATGAAACCCTTATCAAGTAAGTCTTTCAACTGCTCTTTCAATTCTTTCAACTCTTGTGGGGCCATCCGGTATAGAGGGATAGAAATGGGTTGACTGCTTGGGGCAACATTAATAAAAAAATCGATATCCCTCTCGGGTGGCATCCCCGGCAGGTCTGCAGGAAACACTTCGGGAAACTCCCGAACAATAGGCACTGAATCTATTAAAGGAATCTCGACATCAGAATCACGGATATGAGCCAAATAAGCCAAAAATCCTTTCTCAACCATGCGACGAGCCTTGGCATAAGAAATCACTCTGCTGGGAGAGTGACCAGGAGTCCTTTCCTTTCTAATCGAGGCAATCCCGGTAAAGCTAAAGTAACTGACTTGGCATGACAGTCCAAGATGGCATAATAAGGCGACAACCAATCCATGCCCAAAATGACATCAAAATTGAACATGTAAAGAAGCAAAAGGTCTACACTAGTTTCAATACCCTCAATAATGACTACGCACGAACGATATACATGATCTACAACAATAGCATCCCTCACCGGCATAGACACATAAACAGGGACACTCAAAGAATCGCGGGGCACAACCAAATACGAAGCAAAATAGGATGACACATAAGAATAAGTAGACCCAGGATCAAACAAAACTGAAGCATCTTTATTACAAACTGAAATGGTACCTGTGATAACTGCATCGGAGGACTCTGCCTCGGGTCTGGCTGGAAATGCATATAATCGGGGTTGGGCCCCACCACCCTGAACTGCGTCATCGGGAGGACCCTTGACAGGTGGTCCTCTACCTCTAACGGGCTGGCCACCAGCTCTAGTGGGCTGGCCTCCACCTCTAGCATACTGACCTCCACCTCTAGCATTCGGACCTCTACCTCGGACTACCTGACCCCTACCCCTGGCTGGCTGGGCAAGTGGTGCTGCAGCTGGTGCCAGAACTATAACACGAGAATGCTGGTACTGAGGCTCATTACCCAAAAATTTCGGACAAGATTTCTGAATGTGCCCATACTCACCACACTCATAACATCCATCCTGATAGTAGGGCTGACCCTGACGAACCGGCTGACCACGATAATAAATCTGAAGAGGAGGTGCTCTGATAGGGGCTGACTGATAAGAATAAGGCAAGTAAAAGCCACGACCACCTACGACCCCATGGGACGTCTGAAGTGCTGTATTAAATGGCCTGGAAGGATGGCCTCTACCCTGAGTATCTCCGCCTCCAAACGAGGCACCGCTGAATCTAACAGAATGGCAAGGTCTCTTGTCTGACCCCTTACCCCCCATCTCGAGAACCGTCTCAATTCTCCTGTCCACATTGGCCACATCCTAAAATGAAATATCAGTCCCTGTCTCCTTAGAGGTGTGCAACCTGATGGGCTGGGCAAGGCCCTCAATAAATTTCCTAACCCTCTCTCTCAGTAGAAAAAAAAAGAATAGCATGCCGAGCCAATTCCACAAAATGATTCTCATAGTAGGTAACGGTCATGTCGACCTGCTGAAGACGCACAAACTGATGACGATTCTCTTCTATGGTAGTGATAGGAAATAATTTCTCCAGAAAGAGGTGAGAAAACTGATCCCAAGTCAGAGCAGGCGACCCAACTGGTCTAGTCAACAAATAATCCCTCCACCATTTCTTGGCGAAACCAGTCATCTGAAAGGCAGCAAAGTCGACCCCATTGGTCTCCAAAATAGCCATATTACGAAGAACCTCATGACAGCTGTCTAGATATTCCTGAGGATCCTCTGAAGTAGCACCACTGAAGTGAATAGGAAAAATCTTGATGAACCTGTTCAATCTCCACAAAGCATCAGTGGACATAGCTATCCCATCAACGAACGATGCTGGAGCAACTGGCTGAATTACCCCAACTGGATTGGCTGCTAGGGTTTGAACCTGAGGAGTAGTCCGATAGTGTGGGTAACAGGAGTCTGGACCCCTCCTCCAGCCTGAGATGCGGCTGCTGCAACAGGGAGTGCACCAGTCTGGGCCACACTCTCCATAAGGCCCACTAATCTGACCAAAGCATCATGAAATACCGGGGTAGAAATAAACCCCTCTGGAACCTGAGCTGGTCCAGCTGGAACGGTCTGACATGGAGCCCCCACCAATCTCAATATGGGGTTCCGCAGCTGGAGCTGTTGTTTGAGTAGTAGGCTGTGTCCTGCCCCTGCCTCAGCCCCTGACGTGGCCTCGGCCTCTGCCCCTAATAGGAGTTGTTGCTACTGGAAGACCGGATTGTTGGTCAGCGGAAGAGAAGCGCATGTTCTCGCCATTTGCGAGAGAATAGAAGAGTGCAATCAGCATTTTTGAGATATCAATAATTGCACGACAGAGTAGAAATAAGAACTTAGTTTCTTCCTAACTTCGTAGCCTCTGAAAAATAAGTACATACGTATCCGTACCGATCCTTCAGACTCTATTAAGCTTGCTCGTGAATTGTGAGGCCTAGGAAACCTAAAGCTTTGATACCAACTTGTCACGACCCAAATTCCCAACCCGCAGGATCGTGATGATGCCTAACACAATACTTGCTAGGCTATCCAATATTAGATATTAATTAACTATTTTCTTTCGAACATTTACTTAAACGCAATAAGACAATTTAAAATAAACTAAATCCAATAATTTCCAGCAAATAACTTGATGAATAATAATAATAATCAATAATTAAGCCGAACCACGAACTAAATATGTAACCATAAGACTACCTCAGGGTCTAGTGTCACAATCACGAACCACTAAGAATACTACAAATAATGGGTTGAACGAATTATGTATCTTTTTTAAATGTAATAAAACATTGTCTATAAAATTAAGAGAATACTCCAGGAATCTGTGGACACCAGCAGATCTACCTCGTGTCTCCAAGTATATGATGACAGCTACAAAAATCTCCTAACTCTGAGCGGTACTTGGATATGCACAAAAGAGTGCAGAGTGTAGTATCAGTACAATCGACCCCATGTACTGAGTAAGTGTCGATCCTAACCTCGACGAAGTAGTGATGAGGCTACGGCGAGGCATTAACAATATAACCTGTAAATAATATATAATAAAGCAAGAAGGAAATATTCTAAAATAAACAAAACGATAACTGTAGCAATAATTAGAATAACTCAGCCACCTTTTCCAGGTCTCAGCTATAACAAAAGCTCACATAAGCTTCCCAATTTCCAAACTTTGACTTTAAAAATAAAAGTAAGTGCAAATTATGAAGAGTAGTAAAGTAAAACAGTAAGTTTTCAAATTTTTGCTTTTGAAAATCAATAAAACATAAGTGTCCTCCCTTATCGCTCATTGTTGCGGCGTGCAACCCGCTCCCACTTGTCCACTCTTATTGCTCCTCCCTATATATATCACCCTTATTACTCCTGTTGCAGCGTGCAACCCAATCCTGCCTGTCCACCCTTATCACTCCTTGTTGCGGCGTGCAACCCGTTCCCACCAGACATATCATATCACTTTATTTATGAAAATATTTACAATTCAGGCCAAAACCCTTCACAATATTTTTGTCTCGGCAATTATAAACAGAATTCTTTACAACTCATAAACTTCATCAATTATCATTTCACAATGAGACCAACTAAAATATATATAATCAAATATTGTCAACCAGCTCATCCTTTTTATGTATCACAGTGAAACCAAGGGAACAACCAACACTTGCAAATACTTGAAACAATATCTAACTACAAGTTAACGAAACCAAGTAATCATGGAGACATCAATGAGCATAAGACAATTAAGCCATGAATCACATAAATTGTAAACGGGAAAAAGGATCATGTTCAAATACCAAATTGGTGGTGTATAGATAATCATCACCTAAACTATACACCACACACATACAAATTCACATAGCAATTAAGTGGGGATTCATTTTCCCTCAAGTCAACGTTGAACCAAGCACTTACCTCAATCTCACAAGCAATCACGAATCTAGCACGACCTTTCCTTTAGAATTTGCCTCTAACCCGCTCGAATCTAATCACAATTGGTTCAATATAATCAATTATTACTTAAAGGAATCAACTTTAATGAAACTCTATGGTTTTCCTATGTTTTCTTATCAAAATACAAAAATCGACCCCGGACCCGCTTGGTCTAAACTCGAGGTTCGGACCAAAACCCATTTACCCAATCTCCCCCGAGCCCGAATATACAATTGGTTTTGGAATCCGACCTCAATTCGAGGTCTACATCCCCAAATTTTGAAATTCCAAAGTTCTACCCAGAAACCTCAATTTTTACCACAAAAACTTTAGATTTTTGGTTGAAATCTTGTTAAAAGTTATTAAGGAATGAAAGGAATTAGTTAGAGATCATTTACCAATAATTTGGAGAAGTTGGGGTCTTTGGAAAATCTCCTATGGAGGTTTAGGGTTTTAGAGAATTGAAAAAGAAGTGAAAAACCTGTCAAAAATCTGATATAACAGGTTGCGGGTCTCGCATTTGCGAACTGGAGTTCGCATTTGCGAACCCTGGGATTTCTGGGGTTTTTCGCAAATGCAATAAAAATGTTGCATTTGCGACAAGGTGGCATTTTACAATTACGACCCTAAATCTTGCATTTGCGAGATCTGGGGCTGGCCCAGGCCTTCGCAAATGCGAAGCCTGATCTCGCAAATGCGAGATCAGAGGCTTACAACACCAGATTTCATTTGTTGGGTATTTTTCTAAGTTTAGACACTCAGTAGCCTACCCAAAACTCACCCGAGTCCTTGGGGCTCCAAACCAAGCATGCACGCAAGTCTAAAAACATCATACGGACTTTCTCGTGTGATCGGATCATCAAAATAACATCAAAAAGCACAAATTTAGCCTCAAAACTCAAGATTTCCTCAAGAACACTCAAATTCCTAACTTTTCAACCGGACGTTCGAATCACGTCAAACCAACTCTGATTCTCATCAAATTTCACAGATATGACTTAAATATCATAAAAAACTTGTTCCGGGCTCCGGAACCAAAATACGGACCCGATACCAATTACTTCACATATTATTTCATTTCTTTTATTCTTGTAATAACCAGCTGAACAATTTTCTTCAAAAATTGTTTTCTAAGGCTAGGGACCTCGGAATTAAAATTCCGAGCATACATCCTAACCCCATATTTTACTCCGGACCTCCCGTGTTCGTCGGAAAACATATCCGGGTCCGTTTACCCAAAATGTTGACCAAAGTCAACTAAAACCAAATTTTAACTCAAGAAATTACTATTTCTCATATTTTCACATAAAAGCTTTTCGGTTTCATGCCCAAATTTTGCACGCAAATTGAGGTAAATAAAATTAATTTTTTAAGACTAATGGGCCTGGAATGGCGTCTTAATTTATAAGATGACCCTTTGGGTCATCACACTATCACTAAGAGGACAAGCTTGAACAATCCCTACGTTATAAACATTACGATTCGTGTATCCAATTAACTAACAAATTAATTTAGTAGATTAACAACTAAAAATACTACGGGTTGGAGAAAATATTAAGGAGGTCTAGAGTTATGATTTCTCCTATTGTCGGACTCATTTTCTCTACGTTTTCTATATTTTTGCATAAGTCTTCTCTATCGACCATGAGCACTCTGAGTGTTGTAACTCTCTCCCGAGTTATTACCACAATTTACTAGACATATTCTCCCGAATTATGCTAGCTGGCATTAAGTACAACTTACTCAGATCGCACCAAGGTTTCGTTATCCCTAATCCCACCTTTAAACCTCTGTATTGATCCCTCATATATATTTAGGAGTGATGTTACTCAACGTAGTTGAACAAACGGAGAAGGAAGTGAAAACCTTAGATATTCATAATAATATTCATAACTACAATACTAGAATTCATAACCAATAATGGAAATAGGAAGAAGGAAGTGAAAAACTCGTAGAAGAATTCTCCGCCTTGCTCCTAGTATATTCTTGCCTCCTTAGGTCGAATCCCTGTCCAATCTCTAATATCGGTCTCTGTCTATCTACCCAAAGTGGTATTTTTAGGTCTATTTATATGTGTAGGAAAAGACCTAAACATGTAGGTTAAGTCCTAGTCAAACCCGAAACGAATTAAGTCTTCAAAACTCGTACTGAACCTGGTCCCAGGCTTGGCGTCGCCAGCCTAACGCCTGGTGAACCTGGCTCCAGGACTGGCGTCGCCAGCCTAACGCTTGGTTCTGCTTGTCCTTTGCCTTGCAACTCCAGCCTAACGCCAGCTTCAAGCCTGGCGTCGCCAGGTTCTCTCATTCATTTCTCCCGCGTACGCTTTCGACTTGTAGGTCTCCTTTTTCTTCTACTTTCAACTCCAATTCACCTACACATAAAGTGGACCCTATTACATGCAAATAAGGTGTACTTTATCATTAAAGCATATCAAAATGCAAGGCGAATAATGTGCTAAACCATGAATTATAGTCTCACATTAGTACCCCATAGCAAAACACAATCAATTCCATATGAAAAATGGAAAGGAAGAAAATCCAACTTGAAATATTTCAAAGTGTGGGGATGTTTAGCAAAGTTACAAGTACCTTTACCCAAAAGGGTAAAAATCGGACCAAAAACCGTGGATTGCATTTTTCATTGGATATGTTACAAATAGTAAAGCATGTCGGTTTTTGGTTCGTAATATGATAATCCTGAAATTCATGTTAATACGATAATTGAATCAGATAATGCTGAATTTTTTGAAAGCATCTATCCATCTAAAACTGAATGTGAGTCGTTAAGTGAAAGACTAAACAACCACGGGAAGAACCAAAGGAAAATACTCCAAGTGAAGAAGATCCAAGGCGTAGCAAACGTCAAAGAACATCTACTTCCTTTGAACCATATTTTGTGACATCCTTGCTTGAAAATGAGTCTCAAACTTTTATGTCACGACCCAAAATACTAACTCAGGTCGTGATGGCGCCTAACACTGGGGTTAGGCAATCCCACACTTAAATTACTAAGGATTTTTCCATACTTGATTAAACATCCCAACACGTGCCAAGTTTTAAAGTTCAAAACATTAATTGAAAAAGATAGTAAGCCATTTTTAACAAAAGCAGTCGTAAAGAGGAGTGAGCCAATATATATATATATATATATATATATATATATATATATATATACACACACACACAGAGACAGACCCGTAAACAAAAATAACCACAATGTGTGTGCCAGGAACTAGTGTCACAAGTCCTACGGGCATACTAACAGAATATACAAAAGATGTAATATACAGCCTCACTGTCTGAAGAAATAGAAGGGAAATAAGCAAAAGAAAACTCATGGTGCTGCTGAGGATCGTCAGGAGAAGAAGCTCACCGTGAAGTCAGGTCCAACTATGATCAAAATCAAGCTCCAATCTGATAACCAGATGCACCAGCCTCAGAACCTGTACAATTAAGTACAGAAGCGTAGCATGAGTACATAAACAAATATATACCCAGTGAGTATCCTGCCTAACTTCGAAGAAGTAGTGACGAGAGGTCGACTTGACACTCACTAAGGTCCAACAGAATAATTAACAAGGTATAATATCAGTAACAGACATACAAGAATTATAAAAGCAGTAAACATTAAAAATGACAGTAATTCAAATAAACACTAGAAATTAATGTACAATTTCAACTTCATTATTCTTTCCTTTCCTTTAAAATATATCTGATCACTCAAAATCCATATAAAAGGAATCACTAACAATTTAACATGCGCATACAGGATAAGGACAACCGGCCTGAGCCATCATAATGATTATATCTGTGCACTGCCGAGGGTCGAACGGCCCGAACTATAATATATATCTTTCAATCTCGCTGTGGCGTACGGTTCGCTCCCATGAGAGTGAGGGAAATAACATTCCGCTCGCGAAATGTAAATTGCGAAGTGGTCACATGCACACACAATCCACACGATTATTCTTTATAAATTACTTTTCGTGAACAATTCCTTAAAATTACTTAAATTCTATGATTTCAGGGAAACAAGCCGCACGTAACATTAATTAACTAAGCATATAGTTCATTTCAAGAAAAAACATAAGGCATGGTGTAGGCCTAACTACCCAGACATAACAATAATAGTCGCTATGTACGGACTCTCATCACTTTGCGCGTACGTAGCCCCCACAAACATTAGCACATAGTCATTTAAAGCATCTAGGGGGACAGTTCCCTGTTACAAGGTTAGAAAGGAGATTCACCTCGTGTCTAACCTACTTTCCGGGTAAAGAACGCGCTCGAAACTCCAAACTCGACACCCACAGGCTCGAAACTAGCCAAATGTTATACAAATATATCAATTTATACTCAAAGCATGAAATTCTTCTAATACTTAGCCAAATTCGTCATTCTTGAAGAAATCCTAAAATCCAACCCCGGGCCCGCATGCTCGGATTCTAAAAATTCTCGAAGGAAACACTCACCCATAGCCAAAGGATCATTAATAATGATTTTTACTTGATTTCATAGCTAATTGACAGGTAACTTTCTACATTTTCCAAAGCCCTAGGTTACTACCCAAATCCTTAACTTTTCAGTAATTAGGTAGTTAATTTAGCTTGTAATCCATGCATGAAACTATTATTAGGGTAGAATTAACTTACCTTCAATAACTAGGTTGTTTTCCCCTCTTGAATGCTGAAAATCGTCCCAAGGAAGAAGAAAAAGATGAGGGAAATGAATTAAATTCTACTATAAAAACACACTGCCCAGTGGTCTCCTCTATGCGATCGCAGCCTAGGCAGTGCGATCACAGAGCTTTAAATGACCAAGCCCTCATGGGCCTTCTATGCGTACGGGGAGATAGCCATGCGAACGCACAGGGTAAAGAGTAGCTGGGCTTGCCCAGAGGCTAGGCTCTGTGCAAACGTGGGTGGGGTGTGCGATCGCAGTGCCCTTTGTGCGAATGCACAGGGAATTCACCACCCCTGCCCAGTTCCTTCTGTGCGAACGCAGTAACCCATCTGTGATCACAGAGAAGGAAACTACACCTGGAATTTCTGGTGTTTTGAAATTAGCTCCGAGGGTTCCGAAACTCATCTGAGCCCCTCGGGACCCCGTCCAAAGGCACTGGAAAGTCTGTATTCATGATACGGACTCGCTCGAATTTTTGGAACGTGAGAAACAACAACGAAACTAAGAATTCGACCGCAAAACCAAATTGAATCAAACTTTAAACTTAAAGTTCTAGAATTCGTAACAATGCGACGAACCGACCTATACAACTCGGAATGACACCAAATTTTGTAGGCAAGTTATAAATGACATAAACGAACTATTTCCGGTCTCGGAATTCCGTTTGAACCTCAATAACACAAAAACACGTCCCAAACCACTATATTAACTTAAGGAAATTCTCATTTCAATATTGGGGGCCAAAACGCTCCCGGGTCATCCAAATACCATTCTGAACATACGTCCTGGTCCGAAATCATCATACGAAGCTACCAGAATCGTCGAAACTCGATTCCGAGGTCGTTTGCTCAAAATGTTGATCAAAGTCAAACTTGGCCTTAAAGGCCAACCTTAAGGAACCAAGTGTTTCAATATTGCTCTAAACATTTCAGAATCCCAGACCACCCGCCCCCGCAAGTCATAAATCAGAATAAGCCGCTATGGGAAGTTTCATTTAGGGGAACGGGGTCCGATAACGCAAAACAACCGGTCGGGTCGTTATATTCTCCACCTCTTAAACAAACGTTCGTCCTCGAACGGGTCTAGAATCATACCTGAAATGCTGAATAAGTGTGGATAACTACTCCGCATGTCCTCCTCGGACTCCCAGGTCGCTTCCTTGACTGGTTGGCCCCTCCACTGCAAAAACTCTCTTGGACCTCAACTGGCGATCCTGTCTATCAATAATAGCAACTGGCTTCTCCGCGTAGCCCAACCTCTCATCCAACTGAATAGTGCTGAAATCAACCACGTGAGAGAAGTCTCCATGGTACCTCCAGAGCATGGATACATGAAAAACTGGATGAATTCCTGATAAACTAGGAGGTAAGGCCAGCTCATAAGCAACCTCCCCAACTCGCCTCAACACCTCGAAGGGACCGATAAACCTCGGGCTTAGATTTCCCTTCTTCCCAAACCGCATAATACCCTTCATAGGCGATAATTTCAATACGACACTATCTCCCTCCATAAATGATACATCACGTGCCCTCTGATCCGCGTAACTCTGTTGTCTGGACTATGATGTGCGGAGCCTCTCCTGGATCAACTTCACTTTCTCCAAGGCATCCCTCACCAGGTCGGTGCCATATAACTTAGCCTCGCTAGGCTCAAACCACCCTATAGTAGAACGACATCACCGACCATACAAAGCCTCAAATGGTGCCATCTTAATGCTGGACTGATAACTATATTGTAAGAAAACTCGGCCAAAGGCAAGAACTGGTCCCACTGACCTCCGAAGTCAATCACACATGCCCTGAGCATGTCCTCCAATATCTGAACTTCTGGCACTTAAGGCACCTAGCCACATACTCCACAATGTCCTTCTTCATCCGCCTCCACCAGTAATGCTGCTTCAAATCACGATACATCTTCGTAGCACCAGGATGAACAGAATACCAAGAACTGTGTGCCTCCTCTAGAATGCTCTCCCTAAGGCCATTAACATTAGGAACACATAAGCGGCCCTGAAGTCTCAGAACACCATCCTCGCCAATAGCAACCTCCTTGGCCCTACCCTTAATACTGTCTCTCGTAGCTGCCAAAAACGGATCATCATACTACCAAGACTTAATCTCCCTCAATAACGAAGACTGAGCAACCACATGTGCAAGAACTCGACGAGGCTCTGAAAGGTCTAATATCACCGGGCGATTAGCGAAGGATTGAATGTCCAAGGCTAGAGGTCTCTCCTTTGCTGTAATATAAGCCAAGCTACCCATACTCTCCGCCTTCCTGCTGAAAGCATCTGCTACCACATTTGCCTTGCCCGGATGATAAAGAATTGTGATATCATAATCCTACAACAACTCAAGCCATATGCACTACCTCAGATTAAGATCCCTCTGCTTGAACAAGTGCTGCAAGCTGCGGTGGTCTATATAAACCTCACAGGATACCCTCTACAAGTAGTGCCTCCAAATCTTAAGAGCATGCACAATCGCCGCCAACTCTAAATCGTGCAGAGGGTATTTTTTCTCATGAACCTTCAGCTGGCGTGAATCATAAGCAATAACTCTCCCTTCTTGCATCAACACACACCCCAAACCAACGCGTGAAGCGTCACAATACACTGTATACATCCCAGAACCGAAAGGCAATACCAGAACTGGTGCTGAGGTCAATGATGTCTTGAGCTTCTGAAAGCTCGCCTCACACTCGTCGGACCATCTGAACGGGGAATTCTTCTGAGTCAATCTAGTCAATGGAGCTGCAATAGAAGAGAACGCCTCCACAAATCGACGGTACTAGGCCTAAAAAGCTCCTGACCTCTGTAGTTGAAATAGGACGCGACCAACTCTGAACTGCCTGGATCTTCTGAGGATCAACCTTGATACCCTCTCCGGATACCACATGCCCCAAGAATACCACGGAATCCAACCAGAACTCACACTTGGAGAACTTAGCATATAACTTCTGTTCTCGCAAAGTCTGGAGCACAACTCTCAAATGCTGCTCGTGCTCCCACGTGCTACGTGACTAAATCAAAACGTCAGCACTGAAGATGATGACAAAGGAATCAATATACGGCCTGAACACCTATTCATCAAGTCCATGAATGCTGCTGGGGCATTAGTCAAACCAAAAGACATTACCAAGAACTCGTAGTGGCCATACCTTGTGCGAAAAGCTGTCTTCGGGACATCTGAGGCCCGAATCCTCAACTGATGCTATCCCGATCTCAAATCGATCTTAGAAAACACCATAGCACCCTGCAACTGGTCACACAAATCATCGATGCGCGATAAAGGGTGCTTGTTATTAATGGTGACCTTGTTCAACTGGCAGTAATCAATATACATCTGCATGGACCCATCCTTCTTCTTCACGCATAGAATTGGAGCACCCCACGGCGATACACTCGGTCTGATGAACCCTTAGACAACAACTCCTCAAGCTACTCCTTCAACTCTTTCGGAGCCATACGATACGGAGGAATAGATATAGGCTGGGTTCCTGGAGCCAAATCAATGCAGAAATCAATATCACGATCTGGAGGCATCCTCGGAAGGTCCAAAGGAAATACATCAGAAAACTCTCGAACAACTGGCACTGAATCAATCGTCGGAGACTCGGCGATGGTATCCTGCACATAAGAGAGATAGGCCATACAACCCTTCTCGACCATATGTCGAGCCTTCAGGAATGAAATAACCCGGCTGGCTGCACTAACTGAGAAACCTCTCCACTCCAGCCTAGGCGAATCTGGCATGGCTAAAGTAACTGTCTTGGCATGGAAATCTAGCACGACATGATAAGGAGATAGCCAATCCATGCCTAAAATAATCTCTAAATCAACCATGTCGAGCAATAAGAGATCCTCTTGAGTTTCGAACCCACAGAATGTAACCATACAGAAATGGTAAACCCGGTCTACCACCACAGAATCACCCACAGGAGTGGACACACATATAAGAGAACCCAAGGAATCATGAGGGACATCTAAAAAATGAGAAAATAAGACCGAAACATAGGAATAAGTGGATATTGGATCAACTAACATTGATGCCTCTCTACCACATACTGTATGATACTTGTGATCATGGTGTCTGAGGCCACTGTATCTGATCTGGCCAGAATAGCATAGAATTTAGCTGGCGTACCGGAAGACCTAGCCCCGCCAGAATGAACAGGAGCTGGCTGACCTCCCCCTGACTGGCCTCCACCTCTAGGACGACCCCTGCCGACCTGTCCCCCACCTCTAGGTGGCCTGACTGCTAGTGCTGGACCCATAGGCTGATAATCCTGCTACACCACTTTGCCCCGAAGCCTGGGACAATGCCTCTTCATATGACCTGGATCCCCACACTCATAACAACCTCCGGGTATCATAGCCTGCTGCACGAAAGAGGAACCCTGAATGGCTGGAGAGCGATGTGTACTCTCTGGCATAGAACTGCAGTAGGGACTGGGGAATCTCGGATAACTGGAATAACCACTGGGTGAACTCTGAATGGCTGGAGGGCGGTAGGAACGCTCTGGCATGGCGTTGAAATGAGCCCTCGTTGGAATACCTCGGGGAGGTGGTGGGGGTGCTGAATATGGAGGCCTGCTGGGCTGACCTCTACTGAATTGACCTCTGCCCCTAACTGGGCCACCTCTTAAATCCCTGGAGAATCCGTCTCTCTTGTCCTGCTGAACCTGATCTCTGCCTCTCGATCGATAGCCCTCAATCCGACGAGCTATCTCGACCACTAGCTGATAGGGAGTCCCATCTCCACCTCTCGGGCCATGTTGGCCCTACTACCGGAGTGCAGTCCTGCTACAAATCTCCGCACTCTCAGCATCAGTAGGCAATATCATAAGTGTGTGGCGAGACAACTCTGAAAATCTAGCCTCACAATCTATCACTGACATCTGTGTCCACTCCAACTGCTTAAACTGATATCGTAGCTCTTCCCTCTCAGAGGGTGGGATATATCTGTCTAGAAACATCTAAGTGAACTGCTCCCAAGTGATGGGAGGAGAATCTGCTGGCCTGCTGAGAATATAGGCCTGCCACCATCTGCGAGCTCTGCCCTCTAGCTGGAAGGTAGTGAAGTCCACTCCATGGGACTCTAATATCCTCATATTGTGCAGCCTATCTGCACCTGTCAACAAAATCCTGGGCATCCTGCCTTGCTCACCTCCGAAGACTGGAGGGTGCAATCGAGTCCATCTATCCAATAACTTATGTGGATCACCATTCGCAGTTGGTCTGGGCTCTGGTGCTGCTGTTACAGGCTAGACCCCACTCACGGGCAATGTACCCGAGGTATGATGTAATGTTGTTGCCTGACCTGCAGCCTGGGTGGTAGGAGTCTGGGCCCCCCTCCCACCTGACATGTGGCAGGATCTGCTGGAAATAAACCAGCCTGGGACATGGTGTCCATAAACCGCATCATACGGCCTATGATGTCCTGGAAGTCAGACGCCGACATAAAGTCCACAAGAGCAGGACCTGCTGGGGGCACCTCACCCTGCTCCTCTATAGTAGGATCCTTCGGTGGTGGTACAACTGGAATAGATCGGGGACACCCTCGTCCTACCTCGGGTCGGTGGCCTCCCCCGGCCTCTTCCACGACCTCGAACAACGGGGGTAGCGACCCCTCCCGGGTATGGAACATTGGATACACGCGTCCTCACCATCTGTGAGATAATAGAAGAATGAGATTTAGTAAACCATTGACTGCACGATAGAATAAAAATAAGGAGAGGTTTTTCCTAACACCCTATAGCCTCCCAAAGATAAGTACATACGTCTCCATACCGATCCGCAAGACTCTACTAGGTTTGCCCATGACTTGTGAGACCTACGTGAACCTAGTGCTATGATACTATGTTGTCATGACCCAAAATACTAACTCAGGTCATGATGGCGCCCAACACCAGGGTCAGGAAAGCCCACGCTTAAATTACTAAGGATTTTTCCCATACTTGATTAAACATCCCAACACGTGCCA
>ML411868.1:0-26830 GCA_005239525.1 Nicotiana knightiana | reverse complement strand
GGGTGTGTGTTGGAAGTGTGCAATCAGTGATTGGATGAGTTTGAGGTGAATCTTGGCACGTTCAAGGACTAACGTTTGTTTAACAGGGGGAGAATGTAACGACCCGATCGGTCGTTTTGATAAATTAATCCATGTTCGGTGGAATAAGGTCTTGAATAGCTTCACTTTGTGTATATCGACCTGCGTGCGTGGTTGGATTCAGTTACCAAATAATCCGGAGTCAAATTGGAAGGAAAATTTCTATTTTTGAAGCTTAAGTGATGGAAGTTGACCGAAGGTTTGAATTTTGAGTAAACGGCCTCGGAATGAGTTTTGGGTGATGCCAACAGCTTCGTATGATGATTTTGGACTTAGGCGCGCGTCCGGAATTGGTTTTGGAGATCCGTAGAGTAATTTGTGGTAATTTGGCAAAAGTGAGAATTTCGGCGATTTCGGCCGATAGGTGAAATTTTGATATCGGGCTCTAATGCTTTAGACGTCAATACCAGACAAGAAGATAGGTTAATTTGTGTGGTACCCACCCAATTTTCGATTGTTGTCTCTCTAGAAGAACCTGGTTCTTCTTGGTGTTCCAACTTCTACTGTTGCGGAATAATAAAAGCAGTAAAGTAAAAACACAAATATTTTTACATGGAAAATACCTGGCTCAAAAGGTGAAAAAACCACGACCTACTCCTAATTAGGATTTTCTCAAACACATCACTAAAACTCTGAGCCAAACGGACTTACAAAATAAACTATTTTGTAATCCTAGAACTAACTCTAATCCCTTCGTAGTAACTAGCCCCTAGCTAATTTCTACAAGCTTCAAATTAACTCTAAATTGAACAATGCGTACCTATTACAATTGATTCTATGAAAGCTGAAAAGATACAATATTAAAATTCCTACTACAACCAACTAGACTCAATGATAAACAGATGGAACTAGTTCTTCTAGTTGGTCTATAGCCTTTGTATCGCACAATAATTCTGCTTGCAAAATATCTAGGAATTTTGCTTTCAGATCTTGATTCACTTCTGCACTTGTGCGTTCTTCATTCAAGCAAGAATACTTCAATTATTTATAAAGTCAGTTGTTGAGTTTGTCGTTCAGTTCTGGTACAACTCTTCCTGGGAGAACGAGTTTGTATTAAACTCAACTTCCTTTAAGCATTTACTGTCCTTGCTGAATTCAACTTCTATTCTCTTATCAATTTGCAACCTTTTCGCATTAGGAGACACTCTCCTTGTTCATTGATACTTCACACTCGCATTCATCTCCTATGAATATAAGGTTTGTGTGCCAACGCGTCAGAAAGCCTAAAAGGTCCAACTAAAAGAAAGGGATAAAATTCTTACCATGTTTAAAACTTAGAAAACTTAGCAATGAAATATTTGAATTATCCCATCCCGGCCTCCTTCCTAAAGTTGGTTTTGCTTTATGAATTTGTCTTAATAATTCCTAAAGTGGAAGTTCACTTTATTATTGTTTTGTGTTGGGTGTCTCTGCTACCCACAAACACTCATATTCTAAATCTTCTCTTTATCTTTTACTTGCATTTAGAAAATAATACAGAGAGTGTCAACTGGTCAGACATTTGTTATTCTTCAAAACTATGCAGTGACTTGGGTCAACAAATTCCCCCTTTTTGATGATGACAAACTCTGTGCTTCTCCCTGTATACTGCTCAAACATTTTGTATGTTTTTTAAGAATTTATCATAGAGAAACCAGGTTCATTAGGTTATAAATATCACTTGAAATATAAAAGAACTTGTCTTCCCCCTTTTGGCATCATCGAAAAGTTTGCAAAATGATAAACTCACCAGTGTTGTTAACAATTACTCATGGCCATTGAGGCTACTGCAGGTGCAAACATGATTAATCATTGATGTTTAGCTTAAAGTGTATATATTTCTATGTATATCGCCTCATATTTTACTTTTGTTTCGTGAGTTTTAGATGTTAAATATGATGATTTATATTAATTTGAAGTGTTTTTATGTTTAGGAATGATCCGGGATCAATTGGGGGCGAAACACGCGAAATTAGAGCCAAAACGGATGAAACCGGGATTTTGCGATTTTGGGCGCCACAGGCAGGGCTGGGCGCCACCTGTGGCGCTGGAGGTAGAAAGTTGATGCGGGGCAGTGTCCTGGTGGGCGCCCTGCACTATCCAGAGCGCCAGTGACGATAATTCTTCCTATTTTGCTCGAGACACGGTTATTTCGGCCCTAACCCTACCCAACACGTATAAAAGCAAGTCTAAGCTTATTTTTGAGGTATTCATGCCACTTTGGAGCATATTTACACACGGAATTGCTAGGGAGCGAAGGATTCTCAATTTTCTTCATCTTTTTCTAGTATTTACAATTTATAAAACACTTATGCAATTGTTTGATTGTATCATGAGTGGCTAAACACCCATTGTTCTGGGGTTGGGGTTTAGCCATGAATATTGTTATTCGACATTAGCTTAACCTTGATTACAGTTCACTCAATATATGGTTGTTTCTTCAATTCTGTGTTTAATTTCATAATTGTCTAGCCAGCAGTTAGGTTCTGTATACTATCTATGCTATGCTTGGGAAAGTTGTGTATAGATTAGACAAAAATTGAAGAGAGCGCGATCTTAACCCTTCAGGGGAGTGGATTTGTGGTTAGGATAGGAATATACCTAGTCACCATGCTTAATTAAATATCGTAATCTTAGTGCGTGCTGATAGATTAATTTCATAGGAATATAGGCGTTAATCTATTGAGAATAGGCGAGTAGTGCTTCGGGAGAAGGCTATGAGAGCATTTATCGATTAATTAGTAACCATGAGTGAATTATATGAAAGGGAGAGTTAATTAGGATGCAATACGAGTGGTGAATTGGTCACAGCCCTAGAATATTGGTCTCTACTGAATACACAACAATACTCTCTTTACTTGATAATTATTTATTTCGTAGAATCGTAGTATAAAATAGTTACATTCCTTGATTTTTACTTTGGCTTGATTAAATAACAATTATAGTGATTTAATAAGTAGTTTACACAAGTATATGTGGGTTCGACATTCGATTTATCATTATATTACTTGTACGACCACGTATACTTGCGTGTGCGTTTGGGACCAACAAGTTTTTGGCGCCGTTGCGGGGGACTTGAATATAGACTACTTTCTAGTTTTTGCTTTAATTATTTATTTTGTCCAGTCTAACGTTACTTGATTGTTACTCTAATATCAGGAACAAGTTTATTGAATGCATAGGGTCAGAAGCCAGGAAATACTTGACGGTTTTGACCCCCAACCTGAGAGAAAATTTCACAGGAGGTTGAGGGAAGTAAGGGATACAGACAATATTTAGGACCTCATTCAAATTCCTGTGAACATGGCAGAAGACCAACACATGGCCGTTCAGGAGGTAGCAATGCCCAGCATTGCTAATGTTACCTCCAGCATCATGAAGCCCAGAATTAATGGGCACTTTGAGCTGAAACTGAGCATGATCCAATTAATTCATGCAAATAGGCAGTTTATGGGTCTTCCACACGAGGATCCTCAGCAGTACATTCTGAACTTCTTGGATATTAGTGATACTTATATCACTAACGGGGTCACGCCAGATTATTTCAGGCTCACGCTTTTCCCATTCTCTCTGTTGGGAGAAGCAAAGCGAATGCTAAAGGCAGAACCAGCTAATTCCATTACAACATGGAGCGATTTGGCGAGAAAATTTCTGGCAAGGTTGTTCCCTTCAGGCAAGACTGCAGAGATCAGAAGTGAGATAGTCTCCTTTAAACAGAAAGCGGGCGAATCTTTATATTCAGCATGGGCAAGGTTCAAGGGGCTACTCAAAGACTGTCCTCATCACAATCAGACAAACGAAGTGTCAGTTCACACTTTCATTGAGGGGCTCCATCCCCAAACAAAAATTGTGGTAGATGCAGCAGCTGGAGGTCAGGTATTGGAGAAGAATTATGATGAAATATTTGCATTATTTAATAAATTCTCCAAAAGCAATCCAGATTGGCAAGGTGAGATGGGAAGGAATATGGTTCAAAAGTCACCAAGGGTTCTTGAACTAGATGTTGTCTCAGCGTTGTCAGCTCAGATCTTTACATTGACTAACCAAGTTAATCAGACGACCCTGATCATTAACAAGAAACAGTCTCAACCACTGTAATAGGCCCAACCAGTGTAACCAGTTCAACAGATTCAGGTATGTTGTGAAGTCTGTGGAGAGGGTCACATGAGCAATCTATGCCTAGCAAATCCAGAGTCTGTATATTTTGTGGGTAATGTAAATCTAGGCCAAAAAAATCAGTATGGGGACACTTACAATCCCAACTGGAGGAACCACCAAAATTTCTCTAGGGGTGGAAATCAAGGCAATCAGAATCAATATCGGCTTCTGTACTTTGGGTTCAACTCTTTTTCTTTTCCTTTTTTCTTTTATTCTTAATTGAGACTTCTTCTTTTGGTCATCTCGAATCCATTGTCCTAAAGTGTAATCTGTGCAAAATCAAAACAAACGAATGAAATTTCTTCCTCAGTTTTCGCTAGGAAAATTTCGTGAGTTATTGTAACAAAATCTATGCTACATTATTATTGAAATCAATGAAAAGCCGGGAATGGTGTACCAAGAGTTATTGTAGACTAGGGAGTGGATACCCTATGCCTAAAAGTAAAATCAACCAGGGATTGGAGACCCTATGTTAGAAAAGATCGACAGGTTATGCTGTCATCAAGAAAAGATCACCAGGTTATGCTGGTGTCTGGGGAAGGATCAACAATTATGTCTTTATCAAGAATGAGATCACCAGGTTATGCCGGTGTCTGGGAAAAGGTCAACAGGTTATGCTGTTGCCAGCAAAAGAGATTACCGGGTTATGCCAGTGTCAAGAAAATGATCAACAGGTCATGATGTTGCCAAGAAAAGATCACCAGGTTATGTCGGTGTCTGGAAAGGACAACAGGTTATGCTGTTGCCTGGGGAAAAGAGATGACTGGGTTATGCCAGTGTCAGGAAGTGATCAACGGGTTATGCCGTTGTCAGGAAAAGATCACCAGGTTATGCCGGTGTTTAGAAAGACCAACAGGTTATGTTGTTGCCTAGGGAAAAGAAATCACTGGGTTATGCCAATGTCAGGAAGTGATCAATGGGTTATGACTTTTTCAAGAAAAGATCACCAGGTTATGCCGGAGTCTGAAAAAGTCAACAGGTTATGCTGTTACCTGGAAAAAAAAAGATCACTGGGTTATGCTAGTGTCTGGAAATGATCAACAGGTTATGCTGTTGTTAGAAAAAGATCACCAGGTTATGCTGGTGTCTGGGAAGGTCAACAAGTTATGCTGTTGCCTAGAAAAGATATCACTGGGTTATGCCAGTGTCTGGAGATGATCAACAAGTTATGTTGTTGTTAGGAAAAGAAAGATCACCAGGTTATGCTGGTGTCTGCTAGGGAATGGGACCATATGTTGGCCTCAATTAAGGAATGGAATGTCCTTGGTTTGAAAAGGTTTAGCAAGGGATTGGGGACCCTATTCTACTTAGGTTTGAATCGTTTTCAAATTCATTTCATCTTTTTTTATTTTTCTTTTCTTTTCCTCTTTTTTTATTATTTTATTTTATTTTATTTTTTATTCTCTTTTCATGCATGCGATAAAGGATTTTTTGGAGGAAACTTCCCTTATTTTGAGTCAATGCTTTAGAGCTCCTTCTAGTCCTTGTGCAATTTCTTTTGGTTGCACCTGCTTGTTGCACGGTTGCTTTCGAGTTGCACCTGTTTCTTATTTTCCACAAAACACAATTTTTTAGTTTGAAACGGTGGTTGGTTTTGCGACCTTGATTATTTCAAATGCTTGATCTCGGCCCTTTGACGAAGATCTTAACCACTTACTTGCTTGCTGGGGATTGGGTTTCATTTCTAAACCCGGGGACCCTTGCTTTCCAGATTTTACCATGGCGATTGCTCACGCGGGACCCAACATTTCAAATTTATTTTTCCTTTGTAGGCCTTTCACTTGTTTTTCTTTTTGGGTTTTCGGAGCGTCGGTAAGATTCGGGCTCCTTAGATTTGCTGAACGGCTAATCGCGTGGGACTTAACCTTTCCGATTTTATTTTTCTTTTATTAGACTTCCATTTCTGCTTCAGAGCACTTGGAGTATTTTGGTCTTTCAAGCTTTGTCGAGATGGTTAGCCACGTGGGACTCAAACTTTCAACTTCATTTGCCTTCATAGGCACTTCGATTTGACTTTCTCCTTTCAAGGGTATTGAGTTTGGAACATCTGCCGATATGGCCAATCGAGATCGGCTGGATGCCGCTAACGAGGCTAGGTACCTTTTGCATATTAGCCCGTGCCAAATGAGAACCCTGTAAATAAATCTTGTCATCCTTTCTTTGTCTTATTTCAGGAATAGAGTTAGACCGAAAGGGATTGAAAAACAATAAACAAAGGAACGAAGACAATGAATTTTGACAAGAAATATCCCTTTAGGGGAAAGTAAAGAAGGACTTATCTGGAGTGTATGCGGGCTTCAATTAACATGACATACTTCTTGGACTAGATGCCCGATCTGCACAAGTCGTTTGACTCTCAGAAACTCAACACAACTATTACCTCAAGATTGAGAAACCTTTCCCCGGAATGTGTCCATATCAGTGACCCATTATCCTTTTCTATCAGTGACTCCCTTTGTGGGTTTTCGCCAACTAACATCTCTTATTTCTCTTCTTACCATCGCTTTGTAGTGCTCTTTGCGAGTTTTCACTAACAAGACTCTCTCATTTTCAATTTCTCTGCTCACTATCGCCTCACGGTGCCCGTGTGGGTTTTCATCGATAAGATTCTCTCATTTTTAATTTCTCTCATTGCTTGTATTAGCTTCAACATCTGCATCCTCCAATTTTAGACATCTTTGCCGATCGATCGGATGGACTTGAACAGGGTTTTGGGTAGAAAGAATTTTGATTGAGTTACAACTTTGGAACTTTTTTAGGCGAAAACATAACATATGCCCCAGCTTAAACTCTTGGGGAAATGTGAAATTTTATTTTGGTGTGACTGAACCCCAGGGAGAGGCTTCCTACGTATCCTTTCAGAATCAAGTCGAACGTAGTTCAGAGAACTTCTGTTTTTATTTTTTATTTTTGTTTTGTTTTTGTTTTGTTTTGTTTTCTCTTTCGTTTGCCTTCCTTGTTCTCTTTTTTTTTCATTTCATCATCTGTTTTTTTTTGCTTCATTTTTTTTTTCAATAAGACTTTCAGGTTTCAAAGAGGGTAATCAAAAGAAGGTAACAGGCTCAAAGGGTTGGCAAAAGTGTTAATGGTGTTTGGGAAACCGGAGAACATTTGAAAATATATGGAGGATCAAACATAGTACCGTTTGACTGCACTTGTGTTGATAGTTGTTTCAGGGACATTTTCTTCAATGTACCCCAAGTACAAATGCACCCCTTTGGCAGTACTCTTGTAGTAATGTATGTACCTTTCCAATCTGAACCAATTTTCCTTTGGCTGTTCCGATTCATTGTTTTATTTCCTTGACCAAACTTCATTTGCATTCGGATTCTTGATTCATCATTTCGAAATCTGACAACGCTTTGGGATCTTTTGAGTGCACATGCGTTGATAGTTGTTTCAGGGACATTTTCTTCGACGTACCCCAAGTATAACACACTCTTTTGGAAATACTCTTGTTGCAATGTATGGATTTCTAATCTGGACCAATTTTCCTTTTGTTGTTCCGATTCATTGTTTTATTTCCTTAGCCTAACTTCATTTGTATTATGATGCTTGATTCATTATTTCGAAGTCTGACAGCATTTTAGGATCTGGGCATGAAGTCCGCAAGCATGTCATGTTATTTAAATCTGCATTTAAACAGAACTGAAAGTAGAGTAATCAAAGAGACAAGATTAAGAAAAGAGATATTCTTGAAAAAATAAAATATTAATTCCATTTGATTTTTCTTTTGATTTTTTGATTGCTTTTTTTTTTTCAAAATTTAAAGATAGAAGGGTTAACATCGGAAAGTAAGACAATACAATAAGACATCCGGATCACACCCTGAGATAATCCGGACGCAGAAAGGATAGTAAGAATAGCTATCGAGACTCCCATCTGATGGGGGAACCTTCAGGCTCGGCGACCGTTTTTTTGGCTTTTCTTCTGTCTCGGCAATGGCTGCAATGGCCTTCAGTTCCAGATCAAATACTTCATCTTCACAAATCATTCTGACTATTGGCTGAGTATGGCCAGGCTGAGGATTGTTCGTCACATTAGGGCTTCTTCATCCCTAATCACTATTGTCTGGACCTCGATGAGATCTTCCACTGATCTTTTAAGAGTCCAACGATCTTCAGTGTCATGCCCCACTGCTCCTGACTAGTATTCACATCTAGCATCAGCTCGGTGTGAGGGGAACTCTGGGTTCGGCCGATTTGGGGCCACTGACTGCAACATACCTGTCCTGACCAACTTTTTGGAACAAACTAGAGTATGATTCACCAATAGGGGTGAACTGATTCTTTTGGAAAGGCTCTCTTGGGTGAGTATTGTATTGGGAAACATTTTATTGAGGATTATACGGAGCTTGGTAAGGATGGGCATTTCGGGGAAGTGGAGCTTGGTTTTGGGTATAATTTCTTGGCCCCGTGTAAGATTGCACGTTCATCACCGCATATGGAGGCGGTGCCACAGCATAAGCAGCATCATCGTGATAGGGATCACAGTGTTGTGGGACCTTAGGAAGCATATATGATTTGTTGAATGTCCCGCGATCCCCCTTCGAACTCGAAGCCATCATGGCTCCCTCTTCTCTTTCGTTTCTAATCATCAAACCCCTTGACCCATTCTGAATGGCCTGTGATGCACCTTAAATGTAGGTTGATTCAAGATTCGGCCTGTTTTCAAACCATTCTCGACCATCTCCCCAATTTTGATAGTCTCGGCGAACGGTCCACCTATAGCAGACATCATGGTGTGGAAGTAATCCGCTTCTTGGGCCTGTAGGAAGACCGTAACCATTTCGGCTCGCCCATTGGAGGCTTTACCCTAGCATCTTGCTCACACCATTTGACAGAATATTTGCGAAAGCTTTCCGCGATCTTCTTTTTCAAATTAGACAAAGAGTTCCTGTCGAGAGCGATGTCTACATTATAGTAGAACTGGAGGACAAAGTCTCGGGCCAAATCGTCCTACACATGCCAATGGGTAATTTCTTGATCCATATACCATTCAGCAGCAATTCTGGTGAGGCTTTCTCCGAAGTAGGCCATTAGAAACTCCTCTTTTCCACCGCACCGCTCAACTGGTTACAATATCGTTTCAAGTGAGCCATCGGGTCTCCGTGCCTGTCATATTTTTCAAACTTTGGCGTTTTGAAACCAACCGACAGGTGAACATGTGGGAACATGCATAAATCGGAATAGGAGACACTCTTCTTACCACTCAAACCATGTATGTTCTTTAACCTTTTCTCTAGGCTTCTCATCTTCCGAACCATTTCTTCCTGCTCGGGATTTCTCATTGTTTTTTCTTCACATATGGAAGACTCATATTGCGGGTGTTGAGGGTAAGGGTTTGGCTTGGGAACTATTGGTTGTGCCTTGGTGAAGACTGGTGGTGCAGCGAACATTGATGGCAGTGCCCTTGAATCCGGCGCCTGGGGGTGATCTATATAAGGCATTTTGGGGCCATTAGACGGATTAGAGGGTGCCCACATGGGAAGAGTGGGTTGGGCACAAGGATATTGGAGCGCCCATCTGAACCGGGAATCAGGGATTACACTTGGCGGTTCCCTACCATTAGACCAGGGTCCCACATTTCCAACATTCGGCGACGCAACATTCTGTTTTCTTCAGCAGTTGCTGATTCTGGCTGCGGAATAGCGGATATCATTCTATCCACAGGACCGCTGATTGGTAGATTGCTTGCAGAGGCCATCTGTGCCTTTGGATCTTGTGAAGGACGGGAAGCCAGACTACCAACAATACCCAACCACCTAAATATGACTTGTCTTATTTGCACACAAAACAGCCTTGTTAGTTTGAGACATTTAACATATAGGAAATCGCATATTGGGGATGCAATGCACCTAACAGTTAAACGCTTCTACCATGTGGTTGAACAGTTGCGTGTTTCCTCACGGCCTTTAAATGTTCCTTCCAAATTTTAATCTCTCCCTCTTTTTTTGAATTTTTCATATCTCGATTTCTTTTTCTTTCTCTTTTTGTTATTTTCGCTCTTCATTTTTCTCAGTTATTTTTGTCACTTTTTTTTTTAATTCTCTCTTTTTTTTCACTTTCTTTTTCTCTCACTCTTTTAATTTTTTTTTTTGGCTATGATCGAATCCTATGGGGATTGCCTACGTATCATGACACCGCATGAATCAGATCTTGCGTAGTCGGGAAGATTGAGAATGAAGTAAATAACCTCGATTAACCTTAACCTTAGTTACCAAAAAGGGTAATTCTAGGGAAATTAAGGGGTAGTATAGGATTTTTAATTTAGGAATCTTGGGTGTAACAACCCAAGAACCATCTAGAATAAGGAAATATCATAAAATCAGATATTTTAGGGTTAAAATGGTAATTTCAAAGGCTGGAATTTTCTAGAATGGTGCAGCTGTCCCAAAAGGATAGGGTTGACAGTTGTACATGTACAATTTTTCAGCCTAATGGATAAGGAATATGCTGAGAATATCCTATCCTAAAACCCTATATATACACACACAATTTCAGACCTCACACACTTTTTACCAATAGAAAAATACACTTTTTGACTACTGAAAAATCTGGAAACACACACAGATTTTTGAGAGAATTCTCTGCACTCTTTACTACTGAAAATAGACTTCATACACACATCTTTTCATTTTCTATTCCGAAATCACTCACTAGAATCTGAGAAGAAGAGGAAACATCATAATGGGTCTCCAAATCTGGTTTTGCTTGGCTTTGACTTTAAGAACTGGTTTGACTACTATTTCCTCCTAAGATACAAAGGTTTTGGGGTCTAAATTCCTACGCTCTGCTGGTTATTTTCTCCTGGGCTGTCTGGTTTGAACACTACTGATTTATACTGCTGTTGCTGTGTTGAGCTTCATCAAGTTCTGGTTTTATTTGACTCTATTAAGTCATTTATTGCTGATTTTTCTCTGAAAGGTATGTAGTCATGAACCATATTGAATGAAATCCTTTATTTTTTTGTGAATCTGTCTTTGTGCTTGTGTAGTTATATTTGGCCATAGATCTCAAAGCATGTGTCAGTTTGGTGTTTCTTCTTGTTAAATTTCTGGACAACATGAGCTTCTTAACTAATTTCAGAATGTTTAAAGTCATTTTCACCTAATGAGTTATTTTGATAGTTTAGCCAAAACTCTGGAATACCCATTAATACCCTCCATGTTTTTTTGTATTCGACTATGTTTATAAATCCTAATAAGATCTAAGTTCTAAAGTAAGCATGAAGAGTACATGAATCTGACATATTCATGGTCAGATGCATCCCTACAACCATGCATAATTTTTTTTTTTGTTGAAAATTTGCAAGTGTTGATCTTAAGGTTTAGAACAACATTAGCAATGAATGACAATTTAAGCTTAGGGACAGCCTTATTTTCTTATTAGTTGTAATTTCAGTATGTAAATTAAATAACCCGTTAATATGTTCATGTTTTAAATTCCAATTGTAAAATAGGGATTGGACATTATTGCATTAATATTTTTAGTTTTGTATTGCTTTATTTTGCTGATATGAAGCTGGGCCAGCTTATAAATGGCCCGCTAAAGCTTGATTTGATCTGGACTCCCAGGCTAGTAGGCCTAAAGGGGACAAAAGCCCAGAAGCCTTAAGGCTATAACTTCATTTCAGTATTATTGTAACATGGATTGATAGTGTTAAATCGGAATAAAAAATGCCTTTTAAACTTTTGTGTAACTTCAGTATGAAAACAAATCTGTCCTAAGTTCCTAATTTTATTATTAAAAACCTGCTTTCTTAAATATCCTATGATCTTCCTTAAAAGCTATTTATGTCACCTTAGATAAAGTTTCGATATCCTGTGTATGACCCAATATATACGAGTTGTGAACCAAATAGCATGTAGTCATACTATTCTATATTGATAAAATCATTTAGTCAATTGATTTAATGCAGCTGACTATGGCTATTGGATTCTTTTACGTGACTGATCTTTAAATTTGCAAAACAGTAACTTTGTTTTTTGAGACTCATTGCAAATCTTTCATTGCTGGCATTCTTTAAATGAAATCATATAGCTTCACTTCTTTCATAACTAGCCTAAATTAGGATTTGGCCAAAGGGTTAAATGATAAATTGGGCTAAAATATTGCCATAGACCAAATGTCCGTCTTTTAGATTAGTGAACTAATCTCAGACGACCTTCTATATATCCTCTAGGTTAGAAAATACCTCCTTTAGTTTGAAATTTAGTAAATAATCAAATATTATTTCAAATAACCATAACCTACATTCGGGTGTGGCAACTCATGTCCCCGACTCTAACTCGAAGCAATAATAAAATCACATGTTATAACGGGTGCATTTCATGTGGCACACTTATAACGTGTCCAAACACGAACAAGTGCACACCATAGTGACTTGTTTCAAAATAAATCCATAAATGTAAAAAGCAGCTAAAACTTAAAAGGCTAAATGCACAATAGGCTAAAAATACGTAAATAAACAGATAACTTAGGCCAAATACTAATAGTTAAGCGACCGTGCTAGAACCACGGAACTCGGGAATGCCTAACACCTTCTCCCGGGTTAACAAAATTCCTTACTCGGATTTCTGGTAGTAGACAACTTAAAACAGAGTCAAAATTCCTTGGTTTGGGATTTTAAGTAAATAAACGGTGTCCCAGAACATCGTCAAAAAATTTGGGTGATGACTCTGAAAACTGAAATAAATCCCAAATCCGAATAATGTCACTTAAAGTGGAAAAACTCCCTTATTACCCCTTCATTAATCAGGGGTAATAAAATCACGCGTAGCAATCACGGGTGCATTTCATGTGATGTGGTTGCGATGTGTTCAAAAACAACAAGTGCACGCTATCGTGACTTGTCCTAAGATAAATCCATAAGTATCCGAATTGGCTTATATACATATCCTGTAAGTTAAAAATATCTCCTTGGATAAAAATCTCAAAACTCTTAAACATCGCCGCAAATAGGCCTTTTAACCGTCATGACCATATTCATGACTATGTAATCTACGCTCGGGTGTGGCAACTCATGTCCCCGACTCTAACTAAAAACAATAATAAAAATCACATGTTGTAATTATGGGTGCATTTCATGTGGTGCAGTTATAACCTGTCCAAAACAAACGAGTGTACGTCATCGTGACTTGTTTCAAGATAAATCCATAAATGTCAAAAACGGTTAAAATTTAAAAGGCTAAGCGCACAATAGGCTAAAACACGTAAACAATCAGATAATTTAAGCCAAATAATACTAGTTAAGCAAGCGTGCCAGAACCACGAAACTTGGGAATTCCTAACACCTTCTCCCAGGTTAACAGAATTCCTTACTCGGATTTGTGGTCGCAAACAAATCAAAACAGATTCAAAATTCCTCGGTTTGGGATTTTCAACACAAAAATCTAGGTGGCGACTCTGAAAAAATTAAAATAAATCCCAAATCCGAATAATGTCACTTAAAGTGGAAAAACTCCCTTATTACCCCTTCATTAACAGGGGTAGTGAAAAAGGAGGTGTGACAGCTCTGGCGACTCTGCTGCGGATCGAACCCAGAATCTCTAGTTTCGCAGGGTTCAAGAATTCGAGCTTAGAATAGCTGTTATATTTGTCTTTCGCTATTACCTGATTTTTACATGTTTAAACCTAATGTGATAAATGCCGTTTTTTTACCGCTTTGATATTATCTGAAGTGTATATAAATTGTGCCGAAACCGCANCCCCCCCCTCCCCCCGGCTCGAGCTGTCCACTCGGGTAAGCCTTGTCTAGAACAAAACCCCAGGATTTAAACTTAGAATAACATAGCCTCATGCCGGATCCCTAGTAGGAACGATTATCTGCATCATTTTCATTTGACTTAGGGGACACAACACAGGGGTTGGGTCCGTCTAGGACAGGTGAACCTGAAAATAAAGACCACCCTGATGCATCCTACCTGGCTGAGTGTACATTATTTTGTTTCTTCTTGTTTGTCGACCGACTAAATAAAAGAAATATCAGAAAAACCAAGAGCGAAATAGAATAGAAATTTTCCGATTTTTGAAAAAAAAAAAAACACCAATATTCAAAATCGTCTCGAAACTCTGCCAAGATTTTGAAAACATAAAATGGAAAAAGAAAATGAGTCAGTGCATGTTTTTCAAACAGTGTTAAAATTTCCCGAACTACGCATTGTTGGATTCCCGCCAGTGTGGGATACGTAGGCAACCCTCATCGGGTCCAACCTTATCTTTCAAAAAATATGGTCATAAATTAAGGTGATGTCGTCCTTGTCTAAGCAACAAAAATGTCCCAACAGGGCGCTAGAAGGTTGTTTTTGCAACAATAGCCACGTATGGTCTTTTTCAAATTTTTGACCCAATTAGCAAACACAGCCCTAAAATCTTCCTTCCCAAAGTGCTGAATGGTCGTATTTGCAAAGATGGTCCATTTTAAATTAGTTATAGACTCTTTGCAAAATTAGCACCTTTTTCTCTTTGGTCAAAAATAAATCAAGGTTTTTGATTCTTTCTTAACCAATCACCTAAATAAATGTGCAGGATGAGCACCATTAAAAATATCCCCTTCAAAGCTATAGAGTAAACTCCCATAGGACTCCATATGTGGTGGAGAAACCTGGGGGAGGTCAGTAGAGGTGCCCTGTTAAAAGCTTTAGGCGGGCTCACCGGCCTTTTGAAGATTAAGTCGAGGTTAGACATGATTGAGGCTCTAATACAATTCTGGGATCCCGCGCACAATGTGTTTCATTTCTCGAATTTTGAATTGACACCCACATTAGAATAGATAGCGGGGCATGCCGGCCTAAGTGAGAATCTCAAAAGCCGTTATGCGGTAGCACCCAGAGTTGTGACTCCTCACAAATTCCTGGACCTTCTGAGCATCAGTCAGGAAATCTAAGATTCGAACTTATCTGAGGGATTCTGCACATTTTACTTCCTTTACCGTCGTTACGGGGATCCTCGAGGTTTTGAAGCTGTGAACACCGGTTTAACCCACCATGGGAATCAAACTAAATGGGAGGCCCGCCGGGGATTGGCCTTTGTGGTAGCATTATTGGGTATCCTAATCTACCCAAGGAGCGATGGATGTATAGATATTGGACTCCTAGGAGTAGCCAACTTCATGATAAAAAAGTCTAATGGCACTCTTGTACCAATGATCCTGGCAGAAATCTACTATGCCTTAACTGTTTGCCAATCCGAAGGAAAGTTTTTCGAGGGTTTCAATCTACTCTTACAAATCTGGATGATCGAACATCTCTGCCGTCGCCCAGGGTATATGAATTACGGTCTGACTGGCCTAAATTGCATTGAAGAACATAGGACTCGGGTAGAGGGGCATGAATTTCCAGAAGGCACAGAAGCCTGGCTTGCACACTTGAGTTCTTTGACTGCCGACCAAATTGAAAGGACATTCGGTTGGCTCCCTATCAATGAAGTCATCTATATGTCAGTCGAAGTATTCAACCATATGCCCCACATTGGGTCTTACGACAACTAGGAACGCATCAAAATGTTCCACACGATGAAGACCTAAGTCGACAAGTAATTGAACTGTGCCCAAGAGCCGCATTTTCGGAGGATAAGGTCCGCCAGATTTGGTATCAATGTAGATTTTTGGAGCCACATACTCGAGTGAGGTATTTATCCAGAGGTGAGGTAGAGCCTAGCTACAACACTTGGTATGGTAGAAGGGGTAGAGAGCACCAAGAGCCGGAGCGGCCCGCCAAGAGGCCCCATGTACAACAGTTTACCGATGAAGCACAAGAGCCTTGGGACCGGTTGGGAAAAGAGAACAACTACAGGGCCACAATAAGCAAATTGGAAGCCCAGATCAGAGATATCAAATTTGAAAACAATTTGCAAACCGCCACAACTCTAGGGGAGAAAAACAGGTTGATCAAACAAAATGAGTATCTCCGAGCCCAGTTTCAAAAAATGAAAATAACTGCTGAGAACTCAGAAAGAAGCAGAATTGATGAAAGACTTATCAATAGTCTTAGGAAAAAAGTGTGTGACTATGGGATGATTTGGACAAAGCTGAGAAGGAATTGACCAGAGCTCGAGAAAAATTGGCCAGAAATGCGAAGGAAAGGGCAGAGTTTGTTAAAAAGTTGAAAAGAAAATATTACCATGAAGTCACAGGCCTAAAAGAAAAGGTTGCCACCCTAAAAACTGAAATGGCTAAGCAAGCAAAAAAGTTGAAGGCAGAAAGGAACACTGTTATGCGATGATGACTCAGTTGGAGGACGATTTGCAACAGTTGCAAGAACAGAACCATAAGGACACCCAGGTTTAAGATGCTAGATCCCAACAGATCGGGCTCTTACTCCAAGAAAAGGGTATCATCATACAAAGGGTCAGAGAAATCGCTGATTATTTGTTACAAAATGCCAAGAATGTGAGGATAAGACCCGATCCACCTTCTTCGCTGCGGTGATGATCTTCGTCCACCAAATAATGGATGAATTGAATCGTCTCCAACAAGACATGGCACGCAGGCCCAAAGCGAGACCGTCTGAGGTCCCGCAGGCCCCTGGAACAATAGAGGCACTTATGTATTCATGATGTCCCTTTTTGAGTCTGTATTTCATTTGCATGTTACAGTCTGTTTAAGTCTACTTTAAGTCTTTTGTATTTGTTAAAATTTCCAAGAACGTATGTTAGAGTCTTTTGTAATGAATGAAATTTGATGTTTTACTTAATGAAAACAAAATTTGAAAGACAGAATGTTTATTTCCTTTTGTATTTATTCACTTGAACTACGTAATGATCTGATTCACGCGGCGTTGTGATATGTAGGCAATCCACGTAGGATTCGATCATAGCCCTAAAATGGAAAAGACAATCTAGAAGAAAGAAAGAAATTTTGAAAAAAAAAAGAGAGAGCAAAGAAGGAAATGAAATTTCAAAAAAAAAAAGTCGGGATGAAACACTCAACCGATACAAGACATGTAGAAAGCGTTTAACTGCCCAGGTGCATTGCATACCCCCAACGTGTGATTCTATATATGTTGAATGACTCAATCTAATGGTTTCGTGGTTTTATTTCTCTTTAGCAGGTGTCATTTTTAGGTGGTTGGTTTTGCGGTAACCTGGCTTCACACCCATACTTCACAAGATCGAAAGTGAGTGTCGAAATGACATCAGAAAGTCACCTGCCAATCATCAACTCCTCTGAGGGTGACCCAAGCTCGGTCATCCCGACATCTGAGTCAGCCACGGCTAAAGAAAATAGAATACTGCGTTGCCGCATGTTTGAAATGTGGGACGCCTGGTCTAATGGCAGGGAACTGCCCAACACAATCCCCGGTTTTCCTGAGTTGGTACCCAGAACAGGAGGAACCTCCAACATACCTATCAATTACCCAGCTACCCCATTCGGGTACCCGACTATGTTAGCTCATTTCACCGGAATGCCTTCTGAGGTCCGCCCCCAGGATTTATTTTCCAGTGTATCTTCGAACATTTTTACCGCACCACCAACCTCTGCCACGGCGCCGCCAACAGTAGCTGGACCAAATTTCGAGCCGTCGGCCTTTATCTTTCAAACATCGTTGTTCCATCTGGACGCAACTCATGTTACTCCAAACTCATACCCTCAGCAACCTCGGCATGAAGTTGTCGTGGGACAAGACAAAAGGAACCTCGAGCAGGAAGAGATGGCTCGAAAAATTAAAAGCATTGAGCAGAGTCTCAAAAACATACAGAGATTAAGTGGTCAGAAAAGTTTTGCTTATGCCAACTTGTGCATGTTCCCACATGCACACCTTCATCTCGGGTTTAAAACCCCCAAGTTTGAGAAATATTACGGGCACGAGGATCCCATTGCTCATCTAAAAATATATTGCAACCAGCTAAGGGGAGCAGGCGCAAAGGAAGAGCTTTTAATGGCGTACTTCGGGGAGAGTTTGGTCGGAATTGCGTCTGAGTGGTACATGGACCAAGATATATCCCACTGGCATATATGGGACAACCTGGCCTGGGACTTTGTCAGACAATTTCAATACAACGTGGACATAGCACCAAACAGGAATTTTTTGTCCAACCTCAAGAAAAAATCATCAGAATGCTTCAGGGAATACACTATTAAGTGGCGTGAGCTAGCTGCCAGAGTAAAACCTTCGATGGACGAGACAGAAATGGTCAGCATTTTCTTACAAGCTCAGGAGGTCGACTACTTCCAGAATATGATGTCCGCCATGGGCAAGCCATTTGCGGAAGCGATAAAAATTGGAGAGATGATTGAAAACGGTCTGAAAACCGGTCGCATTCTAAGCCAATCCGCCATAAGGGCAACTTCCCAGGCAATCTAGAGTGGGTCAGGAAGTGTATCCAATAGGAAGAAGAAAGAGGAATCAGCAATGATGGCCTCCAGTATAAGAAACTCCCATCAGCCCCGAGGCTATTTTTCCAATGCCCCACGTCATTTCTACCCCCACCAAGATGCGGTGTATGCTGTAATTCCTCAACCTTATCCAATAATAAATGCCCAACAACACTATAATCAAAACCGAGCCCCGCCACCCAGAAACAACCCTCCTCGCCAAGCTTAGTATAATCCTCTCCCTCCACAAAAAAATCCCCAGGAACCACCCAGAAGGACCAACACTACACCAATTGGCAAATCATACTCTAGCCTTTTCCCGAAGCTGGTCCAAATGGGTCTGTTGCAGCATGTACCCCAAAACAAGCAAAACCCAGAATCCCCCTCTTACCGGCCAGGTACTCAATGTGCCTATCACTCAGGGGCCGAGGAACATGATACTGTGGATTTTTGGACCCTCAAGCGGGCAGTTGAGAGCTTAATAGAACAAAAAAAGGTGGTACTAAGGGACGAAAAAGCTCCTAACGTCACCAATAACCTGTTGCATACTCACAATGACGGGCCAATTATTGGCATGATTTGTGAAGTCCGAGAATTTGATCCAGCTCTGAAAACTATCATCGCCAATATTGATGTAGAGAAGAAACCCAAAGCGAGACCAAAACAAGCTAAGGAGGAGAATAAAGGTAACTCCACTCTTCCGGCCAAAAGAGAGGTTGAAACAAATACAAGGACAGGGCCTTCTAAAGATGTCGTTCTTTATGTTCCCGGGGCACCCAGGAAGGAACAGTTTGTGTTAATCCGTCCCAAAAGATTGCACCACAACAAGACTATGCCTAATGTCCCGGCAATATACATATCGAAGGGGACTTATTTGGCGCGGGGGCCAATAATTTCACCAAGGCTGAATGAGCCCGTGGTTATTAGCCGCGCACCACAGAATCCCATAAAGGACACCACTGTCGTCCCCTGGATTTACAACAGGACGGTGGTGACATACAAAGGAAAAGAAATTACCGGGGAAGAGAGTGAGATAAACTCATCAGAAAAATACCTCAACTTGGAAGAACTAAACAAAAGCAAGCAGAAATGCTTTCCGCCTAAGAAGCCAATCAGTGCCGGAGAGGCAGAAGAATTCTTCAAAAATATGAAAACCTCTTAATACGTCGTAATTGAGCAGCTCATAAAGTCCCCCACTCAGGTCTCACTTCTATCCTTGCTGATAAGTTCAAACGAGCATCAGAAAATCCTGATCAAAACACTTAATGAACCATATGTTCCGGCTGAGACCACAGTTGAGCAAATGGAAAGAATGGCGGAACAATTTTTCGAAGTCAACCAGATCTCATTTAGAAAAAATGACTTGCCTCCAGAAGGTGCTTCCCAAACAAAGCTCTCCACCTAGCTGTTAAATGTGAAGGGTACTATGTGAAAAGAGTTATGGTGGACGGCGGATATGGGGTTGATATTTGCCCTCTCTTTACCCTACAAAGAATGGATATCGGGATTGAGAAAATTAGTCCCAACAATGTGTGCGTCCGAACATTCGATGGCATCAAAAGAGACACAATCGGGGAGATTGATTTGGTCTTGACAATCGTCCCTGTAGATTTTGAAGTGACATTCCAGGTCATAGATATGGATACTTCCAACAATTATCTCCTGGGAAGGCCTTGGATCCATGCAGCAGGGGCAGTGCCATCTACTCTCCACCAGATGGTTAAGTTTGAGTATGAAGACCAGGAAATTGTGGTCCATGGAGAGGACGAGCAATCTATTTACAAGGACCCATCAATCCCATGCATGGAAGCAAGAAAAGGCAGCGAGCATATAGTCTACCAGGATTTCGAGATTGTGGTTGCGGACCAATATGAGGAAGGAACCCATGTCCTCAACCCTTCCTATCAAACACGTCAATTAGGGTTGCCAGAGACATGATTAAACATGGGTACACACCTGGAAAAGGGCTCGGGGTGTCCTTGCAAGGCATTAAAGAACTTATCACCTTGCCTACCAGTAAGAAGTTCTTCTGCATAGGGTTTCAAGCTACTCCCGATGATGAAAAATGGGCTGACCAACGTAAGAAAGATGGTTTGGTATTGCCTCAGCCAATCCCGCACATCACTGAATCATTCGTCAAAATACGTAGAGGAAGAGGAAGAGGCTTTTACGGCCGAAGAAATTGAAGACATCTATGGAGCAATGAGACAGATGTTGTATGAGGTTTATATGGTCCAACCAAGAGAAGGCTCAAGCACTGCTGAAGTGCAATATATGGGGCCTGGCACCAAGCTCCAAAATTGGAAGGCTACTTCATTCCCAATCAGGCGGGAGTACCGGTAGTTCCGCCTTGCCATCCTTATGCACTTCGAGTTATTCCACGATGTAACTCGAGTGTTTTTAGTTTATTTCCTTTTTAAAATTCTGATGTAAACCCTCCTATGTTCAAAATTCAATGAAATGAAATTACTATTTCATAGTCCACAAATCTCTTTATTCGTCCTAATATTTTTGCTATTTTTTTTCTTTTCTTGTCTCTCTTTTCAGTTCTAATAATGCGGACTTAAATAACATGACATGCTTGCGGACTTCACGCCTAGATCTCGACACGTCGTCTAACCAAGAAATAATGAATCAAGAACTGGAATATGATGAAGATGAGGCTTTTAGGGAAATAAATCGAGAATTGGAACAATTCAAGAATAAGCCTAAGCCAAACTTAAACGAAACCAAACCGGTTAATTTGGGTAATTCAGAAGAAGTCCGAGAAACAATGATAAGTATCTATACCGATGAAAGGACTAGCGATGCTTTGATCCAACTTCTATTCGAATTCAAAGATGTGTTCGCCTGGTCCTATGATGATATGCCCGGGCTGAGCGTTGATTTGGTGGTGCACAAATTGCCAACCTACCCGATTATCTGCTTGTCCAACAAAAACAAAGAAAATTTAAAATAGACATAAGTGACAAGATCAAAGAAGAAGTCACTAAATAGTTAAGATCTGGAGTAATCCGAGTGGTCCAATACACCACGTGGTTGGCTAATGTTGTCCCGGTACCGAAGAAACACGGGAAAGTTCGAGTGTGTGTCGACTATCGAGATTTGAATAAATCAAACCCCAAGGATAACTTTCCATTTCCAAACATTCACATCCTGGTTGACAACTGTGCCAAACATGAGATACAGTCTTTCGTAGATTGTTACGCTGGGTATCACCAAGTTTTGATGGATAAAGAAGATGCAAAGAAAACGGCCTTCACCACACCTTGGGGTACTTACTGTTACCGGGTCATGCCATTCGGCCTAAAGAACTCCGGTGCAACCTATATGAGGGCTATGACCGCCATTTTTCATGACATGATGCACCAGGAGATTATGGTATACGTGGATGATGTGATTATTAAATCTAGGACGCAAGACGACCATGTGTAGCATTTGAGGAAATTCTTCGAACGTCTGCGTAAGTATGACTTAAAATTGAATCCATCCAAGTGTCCTTTCAGAGTTCCGTCTGGGAAATTGTTCGGTTTTATAGTCAGTCGATAGGGTATAGAACTGGATCTGACAAAGATAAAGTCTATTCGGGATTTGCCCCCTCCGAGAACCAAGAAAGAGGTCATGAGTTTGCTGGGTAGATTGAATTACATCAGCAGGTTCATTGCTCAGTTAACCTCCACGTGTGAGCCTATATTCAAGTTGTTGAAAAAAGATGCAGCAATTAAATGGACGAATGAGTGCCAAGAAGATTTCGACAAAATCAAAGAGTATCTGTCGAACTCGCCAGTGTTGGTCCCACCCAAACCTGGAAGACTTCTGTTCTTGTATTTGACGGTGTTGGAAAATTCGTTTGGGTGCGTTCTCGGGCAACATTATGTGAACGGGAAGAAGAAACAAGCTACATACTACCTGAGCAAAAATATCACAAGCTATGAAGCCAAGTACACCTTGTTGGAAAGAACTTGTTGTGCCTTGACTTGGGTTGCTCAGAAGCTCCGGCATTACTTGTTGGCTTACACCACCTACCTCATCACCAGTCAGGATCCTTTGAAGTACATATTCGAAAAGCCAATTCCCACCGGGAGATCATCAAAGTGGCAAATCCTACTCACCGAGTTCGACATAGTCTATGTCACTCGCAAGGCGATGAAAGCTCAAATCAAACACCGTAACTCCACCCCTTACCGGCCCAAAGCCAATGGTGCTGTTGAAGCAGCAAATAAAAACATCAAGAAAATCCTCAGAAAAATGATTCAAAACTCTAGACAATGACACGAAAAATTGCCTTTTGCATTATTAGGATATTGCACGACCATGCACACATCGGTTGGAGCTACACCTTAATTGGTTTACGGCACTGAAGTCGTAATACCTGCAAAATTTGAAATTCCCTCACTTCGGATCATTGTCGAAGCTGAAATTGAAGATGATGACTGGGCCAAAACCTGGTTGGAACAGTTTACTCTAACTGATGAGAAAAGAATGGCCGCAGTTTGTCACGGGCAGTTGTACCAACAAATAATGGCCCACGCTTATAACAAGAAAGTGCGACCTTGGAATTTCTATGTAGGGCAACTCGTCCTGAGACATATCCTCCCACACCATGAAGAGGCGAAAGGAAAATTCACCCATAATTGGAAAGGTCCATACATTATAAGGAAACTACTACCAATAAGAGCATTGTACTTAGGGGAAATCGAAGGAAACGACCCCGAAACGGCAGTCAATGCAGATGCAGTCAAAAGGTACTATGTTTAACCTTTTCGTGATGTTGGTTCTCCCAATCGAAATGATGAAGGCTTCCATTCACACCACCCCAAACACTTTCAACTTTTGTAAACCCTTTTGAGCCAGTTACTTTTCTTTGATTAACCTCTTTGGGAACCTGAAAGTGTTATTATTAAAAAAAATATCATCAAAACAACAACCAAAACAAAAATGTTTCCCTAAACTACGTTCGACATGATTCCGAAAGGATACGTAGGCAGCCTCTCTCTCGGTTCAGTCACACCAAAATAAAACTCCACATTTCCCCAAGAGTTTAAGTTGGGGCGATTGTTACTTCTTCACCTAAAAAGGTCCAAAGTTGTAGCTCAATCCAAATTCTCTCTACCCAAAACCCTGTTCAAGTCCTTCTGATTGATTGGCCAAAGATGTCTAAATTTGGAGGATGCAGATGTTTGAAGCTGATACAAGAAATGAGAGAGTCTTATCGATGAAAGCCCACACGGGCACTGTAAGGCGACAGTGAGCAGAGAAATTGAAAATGAGAGAGTCTTGTTAGTGAAAACTCGCAAAGAGCACTACAAGACGACGGTAAGAAGAGAAATGAGAGAGATTAGTCAGTGAAAACCCGCAAAGGGCACCACTAATCGAAAAGGATAATGGATCACTGATATTGACGCAGTCCGGGGGAAGGTTTCTCGATCTCGGGGTAATAGTTGTGATGAATTTCTGAGAGCCGGAAGGTTTACACGGAGCAGGCATCCAGTCCAAAAGGCATGTCATGATCATTGAAATCCGCATGCACTCCAGATAAGTCCTTCTTTCCTTTCCCCCCGAAAGGGATACTTTTTGCTTAAATTCAATATCCATTCTGTCATTTGTTCACTTTCAGATCCCTTTGGGTCTAACTCTTTTCCGAAACTAAGGCAAAGAAAGGATGGAAAAACTGATTTACAGGATCTTATTTGACACGGGCTAATATGCAAAAGGCACCCAGCCTCGTCAGGGGCATCAAGTCGATCCCGACTGGCCTTAGTGGTTGATGCTTCAAACTCAAATCCCTTAAAAGGAAAAAATCGAATTGAAGTGCCTATAAGGGCAAATGAAATTGAAAGGTTGAGTCCCACGTGGCTAACCACCTCGGAAAAAGTTTGAAAATCCGAAGTATTCCAAATGCTTCGAAATGGAAATGAAAGGCCGATGAAGGCAAAATAAAATCGAAAAGGTTAAGTCCCACGCGACTAGCCGTTGCAGCAAATCTAAGGAGCCTGAATTTTACCGACGCTCCGGAAGCCCAAAAACAAGGGAAAGGTTTACAAAGGTAGAATAAATTTGAAATGTTGGGTCCCACGTGACCGATCACCATGATAAAATCTGGAAAGCCAGGGTCCCCGGGTTTAGAAATGAAACCCAATCCTCAGCAAGCAAGCAAGCGGTTGAGATCTTCGTCAAAGGGGCCGAGATCAAGCCGTTGAAATAATCAAGGCCGCAAAACAAACTACCATTTCAAACTAACAAATTGTTCTTTGTTTGAAAATAGGAAACAGGTGCAACTCGAAAGCAACCGTGCAAAAAGCAGGTGCAACCAAAAGAATTGTGCAAGGGCTAGAAGGAGCTCTGCAGCATTGACTCCAAAGAAAGGGAAGTTTCCTCCAAAAATCTTTTCCCGCATTCATGAAAATAAAAAAACAATTAAAAAAAATAAGAAGAAGAAAAAGAGAAAAAGAAAAGTAAAAGAAGAACCAAATTTGAAAATGATTCTATAGGGCCTCCAATCCCTAGATACACCTTTTCCAACATAGGACATTCCATTCCTTAGTTGAGTCCAACATAGGATCCCACTCCCTAGAAGACATTGGCATAACCTGGTGATCTTTTCTTTTCTTGACAACAGCATAACCTGTTGATCATTTTCAAACACTGGCATAACCCAGTGATCTCTTTCTCAGGCAACAACATAACCTGTTGACCTTTCCAGACACTGGCATAACCTGGTGATCTTTTCTTTTCCTGACAACAACATAACATGCTGATCATTTCCAGACACTGGCATAACCCAGTGATCTCTTTTTCAGGCAACAGCATAACATGTTGACCTTTCCAGACACCAGCATAACCTGGTGATCCTTTCTTTTCCAGATACTGGCATAACCCAGTGATCTCTTCTTCCAGGAAACAGCATAACCTGTTGACCTCCCCAGACACCATCATAACCTGGTGATCTTTCCTTTTCTTGACAACGGCATAACATGTTGATCATCTCCAGACACTGGCATAACCTAGTGATCCCCCCAGGCAACAGCATAACCTGTTGACCTTTCCAGACACTAGCATAACCCGGTGATCTTTTCTTCTCCAGACACTGGCATAACCCAGTGATCTCTTTTCCCTAGGAAACAACATAACCTGTTGACCTTTCCAGACACCAGCATAACCTGGTGATCTCTTCTTTTCCTGACAAAGGCATAACCCGTTGATCATTTCCAGACACTGGCATAACCCAGTTTCTTTTTCAGGCAACAACATAACCTGTTGACCTTTCCAGACACTGACATAACCTGGTGATCTCTTTCTTGACAAACGGCATAACCTTTTGATCCTCAGACACCGGCATAACCCGGTGAGCTTTTCTTGACGACAGCATAACCTGTCGATCTTCTCCAACATAGGGTCTCCAATCCCTAGTTGATTTTACTTTTAGGCATAGGGTATCCACTCCCTAGTCTACAATAAATCCGGGTACACCACTCCCGACTTTTCATTGATTTCAATAATAAAGTACCATAGATTTCATTACAATAACTCACGAAATTTTCTTAGTGAAAACTGGGGCAGAAAATTTCGTTCGTTTGTTCTTGATTTTTTGCAGATTACAACGGACTCAAGACGACCAAAAGAAGAAGTTTGATCCAGAATAAAGAAAAGAAGAAAAGAGCAAGACCAAACCCAAAGTACAGAAGCGGAAAAGATGTGGACCGCTCAAGACGAGTCGAAGGCACAAGTAGAGCATGCCCCTTCTTGATCCGAAAATGCTGAAGAAGATTAAGTCAGCGTCTACAGCTAACAAGAATCAAGGTCCAGATCAAGTCTGTATAAAAGCAGCCAAGACTCAAGATCAGGCTTCAGAAGACTAATAGATAGGACTCTTGTAACTCATAGTTGATACGCCTAGTTTAGTCTTTTTCAATTTTGCTACTTTGGTGTAATAAGGAGCTCAACAAAAGTAACAACAGAAACTGCAGAGACCACAGCTACCCGGTAGTCCCAGCTACTAAAGCTTCCAGAACTACACTGACATGATTCCTTTATAGCCAAGGATATGTAGGCAACTTTTGAAGCGGAGTTCGGTCAAACTTTTCAAAAACGCTTCACAATGGAGTATACGAATGGGTAAAGTCGCTCATGACTGGTCACTTTGTCTTTGCCCAAAAACTCTTCGTGTTTTCGAGCAAAGAGGGGCAACTGTGAGCACGTGATTTTTCACCTACTATATTCTTACGACCCAAAATAGTAACTCAGGTCATGATGGCGCCCAACACCGGGGTTAGGCAAGCCCACACTTAAATTACTAAGG